>OMLB01018377.1:12717-40217 GCA_900302555.1 Myripristis jacobus | reverse complement strand
TTGCCAGTGGGATGAGATAATAATAATCTTCTTGATACTAGTGGGCTGAACTGCCTTATTCTGCTTTGCTTCAACATATTTGTACTTTTAAATTCCTGAAACACTTCTTACTTCACCATGAGGTGCATTCAGATTTACCCTAAGTTAAAGAATTTCCTCAGTCTTGTTTATATGATAGGAGTCATCTTACATTTTTGTTCAAATTATGTTTGTTGTCACACATGAATGACAAACGAATTAAGGTAGCTAATCTGTACTCATTTGATTGTTATGGATTTACATTGATTGCAATTTATTTTGTCACCTTGTGAACTTACAGGGAGTGTGCATTAGTAGAGTCTGCATGTGTATGCGCTATAGAGAAAAGGGAGATTGTGACTACATTATTCATGTGTTATTAAAATTAATGCCCCATCTGCTTGAAACACCTGACAGTATTGAATAATTGAATAGAAAATATAAAAATATAGTTTGTCACAGGTTTGCATGACTGGTTACTTGATTTCAATGTGAGATGAATTATTGTGCTCGGCAGAATGTTACCAAAAATTCTCTTTGGATCTCAATTTTCATTTCTTTTCCAAGAATTTTCACTCACATTTGATCATATAGGGTTACAGGAATATTCGTTCATAATGCAAGAGCAAGTGAAAAAATTCAAGTAATTGGATTTGCATTCATGTTTGCACTTTATTAGGCATGCAAGCTCTTATCTATAATTAGATTTGTGACAGCTTCTGACATCTGCTCACTATTGTTGTGACTGTGAGTGTGATTGTGCAACGAAGGCTCAAAATACATGGAGAAAATCTACGAAATAAGTAAATATTGGACTTTTTGCCCCACAGTGAAATTATTTGGCTTTGTAACACTTTGGGGATTTTGCTGGAGAAACTATTAGGAGTAATTTTTTTTTCTCTTAACATTTTTGGAACTCTTTAGAAACGTCTTCAGCAACTTCTATTTGAAGACGCCTTAAGAAGTGGGGTGTCACAGAGCTGTAGTATATGTTTTGTGTTATATGTTATACAATATATTGTATATTCATATGGCATATGGATATACGGCATATGGCATCCATATGGTGTGGTATACTGTCAAATTGGACACACTGCATTATACACCTCTGAAACCTTACCTCCTCACCTGTAAAGAGATGAGGTCATCATGGGTAACTCAGAGGGCCAGACCGTGACATCAGTTCATCATCTCCATATGACAGACCGCTGGGAGATGCTTTTTATGTTTCCCTTTCTCCAGAGATGGTGGCAGAGAAGCATGGTAAATATGGTGGAGCGAAACTCATTTTTCTGTCAGATAGAGTTGACGAGACTCAGAGACTTCCATAATGTAAGCTGCCACTCAGCTCAGAGGGATGAACGGTAGGGCCATGTTCTAGCTGTCAGTCAGTGCAACCAGCAGGTCAGATTGTCTGTCTACCAGCAGCACGCCTAATTCAGGCAGAAAATAAGACTTCTTTCATATATGGAACAGCAATTTATAGCTTTATTAGTGAGGAGGACCCTGTGTACTTTTGGCTGTCATTGTAGCTCAGATAATGAGAGGATAATTAATCCATAAATTGTCGTTTTGGAAATGCAATCACCTTCAATTAGTGCCACTTAAAGCCAGTGTCCACTGCATTCTGGCTTCATGGTAGTCACATCACATTTGAATTAAGGGATGTAACATCCATCAGCAGTGTTTACAGCCTGGATTCAGCAGAACAAAGACAGACATTTATTTTCTGTCATTTTCCTCTGTTAATTGCTGAAGTTATGGGCGAGCCATGTCTTGACAGAATGTAGGTTTACTTTAAATATTGTAATTTGTGTCTACCGTTCACATTTTTTTTTCACTCACTGGCTTCAAAGAGGGAAATGAAGTCATGGCATAACAAAGAAGGTACTTGTTAATTCATAGGAAGAGAGAGCAGAGCTGGCAAGACGGACAACACATTTGGCTACAAAGGAACTAGAGGAAAAAGGCTGCCATCTTCAATTTACTGGTTTCAGTTAGCAAACTGAAAATTTAGTGCAATAAATATATCAATTATATAAGCCAGGGATATTGATTTTCAGTTCCTTTATTATGTATAGATGGACCCACAAGCCAAAATAGTGTATTTCCATGCAAAAGCGGGTCTGGTAAATTGACCAGAAGCAGTGCAGCACAAAATGGCTGCACAGCTCCCCTATGGCTCCCATACCATGTTCATGCTGGGAGGACACAGCTAGACTAGAGAAAATGGCTCTATGCTGGCTTCGATGCAAAAACAACATAAAAAAAAAAAAAAATCTGGTGGACCTTTGCCTTTAGTGCCCTCCAGTGAAAGCAATACTTTTTGCTCTTGCCCTTTCTGTCTTGAAAGCTCTGTAACTCATAGCTGAGTTTATGATGCACTTGATAACCTCAGAGTGATGTTGAAGGAAGTGTAAAAAAATGGAGAGAATCAAGGCCAGTCAACGGTGATATGAAAATGTCAACAACTACAACACAAGCAATATGGCCAAAGTGTTTCTCCATTTATTTTATATAGCTCGTAGTGTGTCACTAAGCAGAGATCTGCACCCATCAGAGCCACAGAAACACTGCAAAACATAGCAGGAGGGGGTAGAGAGACAGCGGTAAAAAGAAACTGACAAAGGAAAGTAAAAGAACAGAGACCCAGACATCAGAGGCTCACCTGGACTCATCTGCACTCATCAGATTTGAGACAACATGTAGAGTGTTTTTTTTTTCTTATCCAAAATGCTATACATCCATTTTGAGGAAAATACCATGACCTGAATTTAAAAAGGACCCAGACTGTTGAAGAGTTCTCATTTAGTCAATCAAGAATTTAAGTTTCCTACTATCCTTTAAAAAGTAGAATCATTTGGTTTGACTTTTGTGCTGTCAATCATTAGGTCAGCGTATGTGTCACTTACGAACATCTCTTAAGAATAAAAATTTTCATAGAGAGAGAGAACATTACAGATCAGAAAGAGGTTTTAAAAAAAAAAAAAAAACACACGACACGTTACAGAAACCTAGGCACTATTGGCCCTGCCTCCTATTCATAGTACATACAACACACACACAGAACAATGGCTAGTGCTACAGTCAGTTGTTCTTCCAGGTCACTGGCAAAACTTGTCAGTAGCTATATGGTTCTCCTTGCTCAAGCTGCTCTGCCTGACACAGAAACAGACTGACACTAAGGACAATCTGAATTCAACTGGTCCATGTGCTCAAAGGCTTTAAAAACCTGTTTACAAGTGGGCCTGTTATCTGTCTGAAGAATACCTGATACCTGTCCATGTGAGCAGCCCATTCACCAGTCCTCCCATCCTGTTAGCATCGCATCAGACCCTGGAGGAGCAGTCACACATGCCCTGGCAAAGACACTGGCAGAATCCATAGACCAGGCAAACTGTCAGGCTTGAGGGCACCAGGCTAACGCAGACAATGCCGAGAGTCACTCTCTGGATGACCAGCAGGTAGATTCCCAGAGGCAGAGACCCAAAGTAGAAGAAGCCAAGCAGCCATACCAGGATGCGAGGGACGTGATTACAGAGTTTGGACAGAGCATCCTGGTCACCGGGCCTGTTTGAGCCCAGTGACTCTGAGTCCAGGCTCTGCTCAGCGTAGATGTCGGAGCTACCATTGCGGCCAGGAGAATGCTGTGAGTCCCTCTGCACCTCCATAATGGTGATGACCAAGCAGTTGGAGGAATCATGGGAAGGGCTTGAAGAGGAGAGGCTCTTGGGAGTCAGGACAACCTCCCTGCTGTGGTCAGAGCTCCAGGACTTGTCCCGCGTCGCCAGCAGGGACATGATGTTGGCATCGTTGGGTAAGCCGGACACCTCATACTCTGTGACTTCGGTCTGGTGGCGGCAGAAGGGGCAGGAAATGCAGCTAGCGGCATCGGCCACGTCCAAGATCTTGTTGAGGCAACGAGCACAGACCCGGTGCAGGCAGTCCAGGATCTTGGGCTTACGGTTGTGGGCATTATAGCGCTGGTAGCAGATCTTGCACTCCAACTCCTCTGCTGGAAGACTGACCTTCTCCTCCAGCTCAGCCTGATGGCAGCTCATCTTTGACTCATGTTCTGAAGAGGAAAGACAGATCTTAGTTTATTGACTAGTCATTGGGCATATTAGTGGTTTTTAGCAATTCGGCCAGAAAACCTATGTAAACTATTTTTGATGCAGTGATTTGTATGTACATAGTTATCATTTTTTTGTCTAGGCTCTGATTTTATAACTTCCTGTGAACATGCAACTGATCCAAGAGAAGCAGGGACTAATGATAGAAAAGCCCCTAAAACCCCTTTGAGGGACCTATAATTGGAGCCGCCGCTGCAGCAGCTGAGGAGCAAGCAGCAAATAAACTGCCTTATTGGGAAGGAGTGTTTTGCTGTTAATTTCTTGAGCAATGTATGATGTGATTGCAGAGTGACTCAAGTTGTCAGCCTGAACTAGCTAGCATGCAGACTCGCAGGTGAGTGGCAGGAAATAAGGTGGTTCGAGAGGATCATGGCTGGGCTTGCCCTGCTGGCTCACTTTAAAATGTGTAACATAGCTATCGAATGGCATGAGTTCACACTCCCACAGTTGATTCTATTTCACAGTGATGTATAATAAGTGAGCAAGTAGTGGTAGTGACTTGCTCAAGATCAGTTCAGCAAGACACATGGCTGTTGACACACGGCCTGCTGTGTGCTTGAACCTGTGACCGATACCTATGGCATGAATCAGTCTCTCTTAGTATGAAACCAACCTGCACCTGCCCGGCTGTGCCAGTAATAGGTGGTGTTATGACTCACATCTGTTGGATTTTGTGGGGGAAAAAAACATGACAGATTTATTTTGTTGTTTTTTTTCCTCACTGTAATGTAAGGTTTCCATGGTCATGTACATACTGAGTGAGTTTTGTTACCCCTGGGTCCTTGAAACTTGTCAAACTTGTTATAGAATTTCAGTACTACATGGGAGTGAATGAGCAAAAGAAACTACCTTCCAAGATTTTTCAGTTCCTAACTGAAGGCCATAACACCCAATGTAACAAATATTCTTGTAGTTAGTTAAGACTGTAGGTTTTAGCCTCAAGCTATAAATTAAACTGTTTCCAGCAGAGAGGCCAGAACCAGAGCTGCCCTCTGGGAACTGAACTCTCCCCGAGGAAAGGGTGACCTTTTCTCTGTTTTCAGACAAACCACAGTCAGATGCTGTTTTCATTCACAGCATTTCAACTGAATACTGATGCACTGCAAAATAAAGCACCAATCACGGAACAAACAAGCTTGCAAGATCTATCTTTAGCAGTTCCAAGGCTTGAAAATATTAGTATTTCACTGAAGTCATGCAATGCTTCACAGAGTTTGGCTATAGTGCAGAAAGGTCAAAACGAAGCCAGTTTGGGGGAAAAAAGGCACAAGGCAGTGGTCTGGGGTTTGCAAGAAGGCATGTGAAATATGTAAGGTTGAGAAAAAAAGCAACAATTCTGCAGCTATAATGCAAAGCTCAATCTGTGGTTGAAACTGAGCATAGTTTCATCTTCAATCTGATTCTACTTTGTTGCTTTTAATTTTTGTCATTTCCAGATTTCCAATTAAAAAAAAAATGGAAAAGGTAAAAATATCAGTGAGTTGGTCTGAAGATGAGAACCAGGTCGACTCAACCATCATATTACATGTTTACTCCACATTTCTCCGTTGAGTCTACATGGTTCTCACTTCAGTCAGCCCTTGGCATTCTGTGCAATGCACCTTTAAAAGAATGTAGTTTGAATTTCTCACCTAACACAGTTACTGTTTTGAAAAAGTAATCAGTACTTTTTTAAACTACGTTGAGAAGATTTTTACAGCAGGACTTCTACTTACACTTAAGTAAAATATCAACAAAGTAACAGTACTTCAACTTGACTAGCAATTAGTAGTACTCTTTCCACCACTGGAGAGCCTGCCTCAGAATGCCAAAGACTTTAATGAGAAATGTCTGGGCTGAAGAATTCCCACTTGATTTTATACTTTAAAAGGATTACAAGAAAACGACATCCTCGGTGTTTGTTGTCCTTGTCCTTCACAGTATAAGAAACATATTTCTCCTAGTTTTCAGAGGGAAGAAGAGACACAGTCACAAAGTTTGGAGCTTGTGTGTACACAATAGTATAACAAAGTACTTTCAGATTACTGTCTAAGTCATTTATGACTTTTGTGAGTAATGAGTCAAAAACTAGTTATGAACATGAATGGTGAAAATTACAAAGGCGACAAGATAATGACATACATGGACGTCTGCTAACTCTGTAGAGTTAGCAGACGCAGACAGAGACAGAAGGTAAACCATCTGCGCTCATTTACTGTTTTCTCATTAATTACTTAATGTCAGATTAACCTCTGCAGCTGTTTTGAAAGCAGTTTAAACTCACCCATCTTTTCTCTTTTCTCTTGCCCTCACATTCTCCTTTTTTCTCTCTTTTAGAAAAAAAACACAGTCTTCACCTAATATTTGTCTGCATACACACAAAAACTTGCAAGTTAGCAAAATAATCAGTATACAGTATGCCTCTCTTTCTATGTCTCTGTCTCCCCCTTCTTTATTTTAATTGGCAATGACATTCTAGGCATTCCATTGAAGGTTTTGACCAGAGACGGTCCCATTGAGATCAACAGTAGAATGAGCTTCAGATAAACCAGAGACGGGAAGCGACTTCCGTCATCAGCTCTTGAAAATTAGGCAGCGCTCAGAGCTCAAAGTGAATGGGGCTGAATGTATTATTTCTTCTAACAATAAAAGTACATTAGCTTTATTTGTTTGAAAATACTTGAAATCTATATGGTATTAGCTATGTTTTCATGAGTTTACCTATCCCAGCACTCATTGGGTGGAAGGCAGGGGCCGGTCCATCACAGGGCAGACAAACCGCCTGAACTGAGAATTTCCTTTTGTAAATCTTTTCTAAAAAAATGTTTTTAACGTCTTGTGGGTGCAGTCTGATAAGGTATGGTGTTTATAAGGCCACCAAAACCAAACTAGTAATTAGTAAATGCTTTACAATACAGAGTATGTAACATTGCCTGGTATTGAATCTATATAAAGTAAAATCATTATGTGAACACTATAGCTGATGTCATACTTGAGGTCTACTACTGTGGCAACTAACTCTGTTATTGTACTATACTGAGGACATCGTCCCTTTGGATAAACCACATTATACACTACCAATAGTGAGGAGCGCAAAGGTCACAGTACTGGATGAAATATTCCTGTGATCCTAGAATGATCATGGATGAAAAAGAAGTGGTAAAAAATAGGAAGGAAAGCGATAGAGGGATTTTTTAGAGCTGACCCTCTTTGTTTGGGCAGATGGACAGTTCCAGATAGAAGCGAAAGTACTTTTATGAGGAGACTGTGTTTGTGAGTTTGTGTGTGTCTCCATAACCAGCCAGTCATGCACTTGTGTTGTCTCATCTATTGCTGCAGTGTATAACTAATACGCAGCACTGTCAAAACAGCTTTTCAGGACAGTCGCATGGTGGTGTGGTTGCCAGCAGACTGAAAGCATGATGGGCTTTAGACTGGATTGCATTTTGTTACATTAGATTACATTAGAGCAAGCGTTAATGATCTCCTTGGGGAAACTGCGCAAATGTGGGTGTTAAACATGATGTAAACAACAATTACCACAATTAATGCAATCTGTTAAGTATAGGTACAATTTACACATGAGAAGTATGAAAATATATATGAATTACAGCATGAATGCAGGTAGGCAAAGTAACACTAATAATACTGAGACAAAGAAACAATGAATGAAAAATGTACAACAAGCAGATTATACCAAAAATATGAAAATGTATGCAGCCGGAAAATAAATAAAAAATATGAAAATATTAAGAAAGGCAGCAAATGCATGAATAAACACATTCATATTCACACTTCATGTTTTCACATTTATTCATTAGGTACACAGAGGGCCTGTATACTGTATGTATAGAAACCAGTGCAGAAAGAAAGAAGGAAGATGCCAGTCTGGCACCAGCCCAGTAAGTAAGCCATAAAATTGCCAGCATGGCTGGTACGCTGTTGATAGGACACAAGCTGACAGCTACCAAAGCCCCGCAGGGCCAAAGCAGGAAGACTCCAGTGATCAATTTCCTCCGTGGAGAAACAGCATGAAACTGTCAGTCATCCTTAAGGTCAAATAGCTGCAAACACTTATCAATCAAAAAACAAACACTTGGTGAATGTGTATGAGGTTAATGAGTCTGATACACTGTGCATAAGTGTAATCAGCACATCCTTAAAATACCTGGAAAAGAGTTTAGGTACAGTTAATTTATTGTTGTTGTTTTTGTTATACGGCCCTTTGATAAGTTCAACAAGCTGGACTTACATTCAGCTCCACATAGTAGTGGTCTGTTGGAGATCATGGATTTAAAAAAAATGCTAGTATGTTGTTGTTGTTTAATCAGGCAAGAGCCGAATGTAAAACCAAACACTGGGCATTATCGCCAAAAGACGACTGACAGGGTAATCAGGTCTTGTATTGCCCTTGATCATCCAGTAATGATTTATTTTCACAATAATGACTGGCAGCCTGTACATTTATATCCTTTTTATTATTAAAGGAAGCCACATTTTTATTTTGTTCTTAGTTTATTAACATTCAAGTCTCTGCCAAAATAAACAGTCCATATTATATTTGCCTCCATAGCTGGATATATTAATAACATTTCAGCTACATCAGCCTACTACACATTATAGTCTTCTCCAGATTATTATATTGTAGTCTGCTGTACACTCATGTAATAACTTATATGTTTTTGTATATGCTGTTCATACATTATCTTGTGATTTGATTTCCATATTGCTGTGACATCTCAGCTCCAGCAGGGGTCGTTGTTATGTCGCTTGATTAATGATAAACTGGTGGGACTTTCTGTGCGGGGTGATATATCAAACATGATTGAAGCGACTGTTCATAGCAACAATCAGCTGTTCATAATGGCAATCATTGTTATGAAATATCAGACCACAGAATGCCTTTAATGCCCAAGTCTGGGTCGAGTGTTTAAGACAGCCATTTTGTAATCAAAAATAAGAGTGTTTAGATTCCTTAAAGATGACAAAGACGTGTTTCAGTACAGAAACATTGTATTAGACAACTAACACAGTACAGGCATGCATGGCATAAGGGCATCAAGACCATTCATGCAGTGCAAAGAGACACAGCAGGACATTCAACCAACATTTGGCTACATGTATCACATTACATATAAACAGTAAACTGTGCAAATCACTCCACAAACATTCAGCACTCAGCCACTGTGTGCCTCCTAAAATGAATCATTAATGAATCATGTTTTTGTTTTCTTCATGCTGAAGTGTAATCTCAAAGCATATGTGAGCCAATGTGGTTCCCCTGACAGTTCAGTGACCGAGATGAGGCCTGCAACTCTTTTCTACAATAAGGCATATACCAAGTGGATTTCCGAGAGTGTCACTGAGACACGTGAAATGAGTGTGATCACACAGGAGGGCAAGGCTCAAGAGCTGCAGGTTTGTAATTGGAGGGTTGTCGGTGTAAATTCCCGCTGGGAAAAAAATGCAGTCGGACACTGAAACACTCTCATGTAGCCACTGCTGATGCTGCTTTTGTACCTCTGTAGTTTGGAGTAGCTGTTTCCTCTAAATCTGATTTGTTTCTCAGTCGCCTAACATTAGCAGTGGTTATGTGCCATAGATGTGTTGGTGTGGTTGTTCCTTATATGGGCAGCCACCTAACTTTACAGGGTTGATCCTCACAACAGTCAATGTAACCTTAATTCCACAACAATAAATGAGAAATAACACGAGAAATGCACTGAGTTTTACCAAGAGCTACAGAGTTTTGAGCAGAGCTGCTTTTAGCCTTCAACCTCTTATTGACCTGTTGTTACTTCTTCCTTTGCCTCCATACTTGCTTTCAACAAGTCTGCTCTTCTCAAGCTGATAATTTATAAAGGAAAGCCATTCATTCATTCATTCATTCATGACCATGAAATATAGATTGTGAAGGGGAGGGTGTTGCAGTGGCACGTGGCCAGCGTGACTCTAAATGACTTGCTGACTGTTAAATATTTCAGCCTTCAGTGTGTTGAGTTTAAAAGCCCTCTGGAGCATGCCAGAAAGAATCAACTCTTGCTAGATGGAACCCAGCAGCAGAATTGCCCAGTTTCCCCCTAAGATTGTTAAATATATAAAAGGGCAGGGGGTTGGTGTTATGCAATATAAAGTCACATGTACCATAACAGTTGGTTTAACTACAGCATCACCTTACCTTCAAAAGCCTCTACTGTTATTCAGATCAAGGTTGGGTGGCTGCTGAACGCCAGCACTGCACAACATGGGACTTCTCCGAACCAGCTAATGATTCCGGCATCGACTACCCCAGTGAGAAACAGCAGTGTGATTCCAGATAGATAAGCATTAGTGCTCGCCCTGCCTGGTTTAATAAAGACAAAAACAAATAAATCAATGAAACATAATTGTCACCTCATTGCTAGGAAATGGGATGAGTGTGTTTTACCCCTAACAGCAGTGATTTCCTCTGTCAGTGTTACAGTGAGGTTCCAATCAAACTTTTTCTAGGTAGAGCTGCTCTTTGATGGATCTCCATGCACTATCCTACCTGTCTCTGTCTCTGTGTGCCTTTACCAACCACTCTTAACAAAACTAGTTCTACTTCTCATATCAGGAGGGGATTTTTCTTAACGTGTCACAGCAGAACCTTTTTTTCTTGCTGATGTATTGGGCCGTTTTAGAGGCCCCTGCTCTGACCAAACAGTCTTTCATGGGCCTTTCTCTGTGTGCTCTCAATAGTTGTGTTCATATCTGGTGCTAGAGATATATGGGGGGCAGGGGTTCACATAAATAAGTGTTTATTTCTCATCAGTGGTAATATAGAGAAGACGAAATCAAATCACTAGTACTGAAAGACATTGTTAATGCCACAATGCATTTCGGGAAACCCATGCTTATAATGAGAATAGAGAAGCATAGTAATGCCCCATTGACATCCCCCCTTTTTAAGCCAACCTATCTTAGTCTTGACCCTAGTGTAACTGCACAAAAATGCAGTTACATCTCAGTCTGTGGTGTTGCCAGTAACTGCTCTTTGAAGAAGGGTTGTGATGAGTGATTCAGATATAATTTTATCCCTCCCACCAAGCAGCAAAATCTGTCAGTGTCATATAAGGAATAGGATGTTTCAAACCAATCATTGTCGACAACACCCGAAAGTGCTGTAGCAGTCAGCTTAGTGGAAAATAAACCTCACTGTACTTTAAAAATTTACCATTCCTTTAGGAATACACTCACTAGAAATCCACACTAGACTGTACACATAAAAGCTTTAGTCATTGTAGTATACTTTGTCTGTGGCAATGCCACAGACAGTCAACACCTGATGAAAGAGTCTCCTAGCATGAATGGCCCACAGCAGTCACTGAATGTTTGTTAAAGAAAACACAGGTGAACACCCAGATATTCAGTGGTGATGACTGGTACAACATCCAAACTGCACTGAACTGTTTCCAGCTAAACAACACTCTGCTTTGCCCTTCTGGATGCTGTTGCTAGGTTACCGTACTGAGAGGTTTCTAGCCAAGAGAGCATCAGGTGGTCGCTGGGTATAGAAAGATGGTCACGACGTAAAGAGGGGAACGAATACATTAAGTCTTCAGATGGACAAGTGGGTGGAGAGTTTGGTGTGGCATTGGGCTATTGTCTCATTTTGTCTTAAACAGCAGCGTAGAGTATCTCTGCAATTAATGTCGCTCTAGTCCCTTTGTTTCTCAAGCCGGTGCTGTGCTGCGGTGTCTGTCTCTGGCTGTATGTGATAGTAAGTTATGTTGGCTTGTGAGGCTTATTTACCCTGCTCAGTGAATATGTGGATTTCTCAGCATGCTGCCAGTCCTTGGAAAGCAGAACATTTTGATAATCAGGTTTTGATTATGTGTGTGTTGGTATGTCTTTGTGTACAGAGAGACGTTGTGTGCGTGATGCAGCCAGATGACCCATGTGACTGGTTTCTGTGGGTAGAATGGGCAACCTGGCTGCTTGACTGACTGAGTGAGTGGCTGACTGAAGGGCCAACAGGTTGCTTGAGTTTTTGGATGGTCTCTAAGGTGAACATGTTCTTGTTCAGGCTGGAAGGTGCATCATTAATATGAACAAGAGTCACAATGTTTCGCTGTGGAGCAGCAACACAGGAGAGGAGTGAGGACATAAGGTGACATTTGACATTTAGAAGATGGTGGAGAAGTGCAGAGTAGAGCAGTGAGAGTCAGAGAGCAGATGATGTTGGAGGGGCTGAAAATGAGGGCAGTGGAGAGTTAAAAAAAGCCCCTGTCATTTTCTAAAACAGGAACATTTTCATGTAGAGATAGGTTGAAGAACAGACTCTCTCTCACTCTCTAGTGTAATTTAGGGTCCCAGTTTTTGTCTTGAAGTGACCCAAATCTAGGCCATTACCCTCTCTTTGAACAACACTGCTTACTGTTTTTTAGCCAACACTGACCTTCCAGTGGATGGGGGGCAAAAGAAATAAAAGAAATCCCCCATAGGAGTTAATGATGTATCACTCTACACCACTTGTGGTAACAGGTCAGTATCTTAATAGAGAAAAATGCTTTGATCAGCAAGTTTTGTCGCATCATGACAAAGAGAACTTTGATCACCAAGATAAAAGTCGAAGCTGTATCATCACTGCTTAAGAAGTCTGTTCAACACTGAACTACAGCAGTTCTGCTGGAGCTGCTCCCATTCAATCACAGCAGCACAGCATTCAGTCAGCAAGGATCCTGGCAGGACCAGTAAGTCTCAGCCCTGTCTGTTTTGTTGCTTTCAAGATGGCAGATAGAAGCTTCCCACTGGAAAACACTGTTCGCCTCAGCTTTCAAGTAAGTGCTCCTTTGTAACTCAGTGGGGACTTTGATTTCTCTAACTTTATGAATTCTGATGTCACTAGCAGGGAAATACCTGCAGTCAGGTGTGACGCAGTCAGGTATTCATTTGAGATAAACCATACAGACACACACACACACACACACAAAACATGAAGGCACATGGCGGAGCGCAGGCCTCCACCAATGTCAAAGCCGAAAGTTAAGGCCCTGTCTGCACTAAGCCCCACCCACTGCTACACCCCTTGACTGCCCAAAAAGGTAAACATTTCTTTGCTGATCCATGAACAGCGCTCCCACCAAATTTTGTGTGAATTCGTCCTGTAATTGTTTTAGTTATCCTGCTGACGAACAGAGAGGGGTGATCACATGATCCTTTACCACAGATTTGAACTCCTTGGTGTTGGTAATGAGCCACTTTCTTCACTTAAATCATATTGTGGTCACAACTTTAAAATGCTTTCGGTAAGCAGAACTGACTGCTGTGTTTTAGACTTGAGTTTGCTGTACAACATGAAGTCAAATGTGTTATTTGCTGAGTACATGTGTGTTAAGTGTGCAAAGCTGAAGTATATAACCATTTTGACTGGCAGAGATGCAACAAGAGGCAAACCACAAACAACACCAGTCTCACAGTAAAGACCCTAATGTGGATAATTTAGCACCGCCTCCTGAGCTTTTTGCAGGCTCCACTGGCATGTGTGACACTTGTGTGCTATCACGAAAATGTCTCTTTGTTCACGGGAAGAAGTGTTTGCCCATATTCCCGTCCTCTCCTCCTCTTCTGTGTGGAGTATGCTGGTAATGATAGCTTTGACCTGTGCTGTCAGAATATCTGCTCAGTGATGCTGCTCTAAATTATCCTATCGACACAGAGGATGATGGTTCTGCTGCTGGTGAGAGATCATTTTCCCTTGTCTGCCATGAGGAGAGACACCAGAGCTATAGCAGTGTATTCTGGTCACTTTCCAAGAAGGGCTTTGCGGATGAAGATACTCCAGTGCTCTATTCTGTGAATGTTAAAATGTTGAGAGAAGACCAACCACCTAAGCTGTACAGAGTGTGATGATGCGTTCTGAGCGCTGAATTTGTAATATATCCTAAGGCAGCATGATATAAAGGATCAAGCTTAGCTTAAGAAGACGAGGGGGTGAACTGACACACAATATCACAATAGTCAGGATAAGTCAGGAAAAGGCCCAGTACCAGCTGTTTGCATGCAGTAGAAACATGATTTTAGCCTGCACAAAAAGCTCAGTGTAAGTGTCAGTTTCTGCAACAGTTAATATAAAAATCGAAGTGCAACTTGAGATTTATAATGTTATCCACATAGATTTAGAATAAATGCAAAATTTTAAAAAATAGACTCATATATTCATCTGACATTAAAGTGTAATTAAACTAATTGGTACTAAGTAAAATCGATGCAGTTTCTGTTACATCCATTTTATGAGTGTTAATGGACTTTCTTGTTTAATGTTTAATAATCAATACTTATGAGTGGCTGCGCTTAATTTGATGTGTGGCACCAAATGGCACACTTAAATAAGCAATATTTTATTCCACCATATTCTGAATAAATATGCATCTGTTGACTAAACTGAAATGCAAAGTCATTAAGGTGCATTCTATTTCATGTACCACCTTTAAAAACAAAATCTTTTACTCCTGGTTTTGCAAGCCATGTGCGTTTTTGGTTTGCAGTGCTTTCACCTTGTCGACGACTTGTCTGCCAGTCTCGCCACCTTCATGATGATGAGGGTAGCGAGATTGTCCCTGTTGTTTTGTGTGTGTTTTGATCAATGTAATTTCAATATCTCCACATCCATCGTGACGCACCTGGCATCACAATCTATATGCCTGATGATTGAATGATATAATGAGAGAGCTGAGAGTGGAGAAAATAAGGAGGCATTGTCAGACAGAAATACTCTCTCTAACTGCTTCCTTTAAGCAGAGCAGATTTTCTTGTTACAACAGCAGCAGCATTGTTCTTTGAAAAAGCAGAATACACCTCTACTTTTTACATTATACACTTTAGTCATTTATCAGATTCTGTTATCCAGGGCAATTTTCAATGACGTCAGCAGCAGAATAAGCTTAATTTCCTAGCTGACCAAGATTACAAACAACAAGCAGTCAAGGGTCAAAACCGCTGTAGCTTCAAAATAGTCAGAAAAATCCATATTTGTGCCCGTTTATTAGTGACAGTGTATCTGCACCAATACTACCAAGGCAGTATCCTCAGCATTCATCATTCACTCATTGACTCAAATGTCCAGTAATATGGGAACAGCACCCAGTGAGTGTTAAAATAAATTTTGCTATAAAGGAGATAATTCAGCCAATCTCAGCTACAGATAGTGGGAAATTGCATTTTATGGCTGTAAAGGATGGAAACCACAACTTCTTTTCAGATGTGTGTGTGTGTGTGTGTGTGTGTGTGTGTGTGTGTGTGTGTGTGTGTGTGTGTGTATTGTATTTGCATATATATGTGTTTCATGAGTGTGACTGAGTGTGGGCTCAAGTATGTGTGTGTCTCCTGTGTAATTTGAGGACAACTAATACAGCTACCATGAGACAGAAAAAAAGATTGCAGTACCGCCTTTTGGACAACAGGGGCAGTTTTGGGCACTTGCGAAAGAGAGTAGATTATATGGCAGTCAGTGTGACTAAGTGGTATAAATGATCACCAAATTTGATTCCAAATATTAACAACTAACTGGACTATTACTGTTATTGTAACACAATCCTGTGTTTATAATGAAAACATAATTATAAGCTGATGTGAAATTGATGGTTGTCAAATAAAAATAAAAATAAAAATTATGACGCTTATAATATTTCCACTAGTGTGAACCTGCTGTTGACTGGTTGCATAGCCAGAAGAAAAAAAAAAAGCTTTTTTTTTTCAGATGGTTACCAGATTGCATTCATCAAAGCACATAGAAATGTATATTATCTTAACCACTGTCTTGTCATTTCATCAATGCACAGTAAAAAATTATCCCAAAAATGCCATTGATTACTGTTCATTTTACCGTTTAGCCCAGTTTTAGTGCTACATAGACTGCATAAAGGTCGTGTTGTGTAAAGTCAACCTAAGATGGTTTGAGGGTGGTTTTGCTTCATACACCACTGCATGTTTGGTGTTCAGTCAACATTCCCTGGAGAAATAAATATTTAAAAAATTACATTTAAAGCCTTTAAAACACCTATTATGCTGCAATAGTGTTCTGCTTGGCTGTTCAGAGTTTTAATGTTTTTGCTGTTATTGTGTGGAGAAGGTCAGCCAGCCTCTGGGCTGGAGCTGGGTTTATTGGTTTGCCGCTGCTTAGCTCAACGCAGTGTGAGGTCTGAATGTCACTGCTTCAGCTGGCCTGATGCTGGTGCCCTGCTGCCTCCCTGGGGGCTGATAGCGGTTCAGCCTGAGAGACATTTTCCTTCCAAGATGACAGTTCTCTGCCAAAAAAAAAACACCAATTCCATTCATTACTGTGTAGAATGGGGAATTTACAGGCTGGAGAGAGAACTGCTACTGTGAATGGCTCAGTGGTGTTATTTGAGGTCTGTGTAGTGCTATAGCATGGCAGCATCAACAGAACTGGCTCCTTAGAAACCATCTTCAGCTGGAAATGGAAAACCTCTTTCTTCCCTCACCTCATCCTCTTCCCACTGAATGAACTGTACGTTCCCTCAGTCTCTCTCTTTAGCTGTTATTTTGTGTCTTTTTCCAGCGCTTTTGACATGATCATTATATGCTCACATGAATATTATCAGGGCAGTAAGGCTGTGACTTTTGGCCTCCACTCTGACCCTGTGGGTTATATAGGAACTGAAGCTTATTCTACTGTTGTGTGTCTCTGGAAAAGAGAATTCGATAAAAGACCAAAATGTATATAAGAAAAAGAAAACAAATGATTCATGATTTATATAGAGAGTATAAATAGGAAGGTAGCAACTAAATAGTAGAAAAATTAGAATACAAAATGTTGCAAGTCAGTTCTACATTTTTTTTTGTGTCATATCAAATCTTTATGAAATGTCAAATGTGTATTTATGTTCATTCTTTCTAAAAAGAAGAGTCTCACTGAGTATACCTGCCACCTGCAGCAGAGTCACCTTCCTCCACTGCAATGTCAGTGTCATGCTCTTTGTCTTCCGCTAATTAGGGCTTTCTTGATTATCGAGGTGACAGGTTTGTCAAATGCAGAGAGCTGTGCTGATGTGCAACAATGTGCATCTCAGTATCAACTATTTTATCAGGGCATTTTTTTAATGTTTTATATTTCTAGTTTTGTAAAGGGTTGGGCTCACTTAGCTGACAGCAGTTATTAGGTCTGAACAAAGTGGTTTTGTTTGGTGATACCTGAGCACAGGCCACAGGGGAAATGTCTCTTTTCCATCTTGTACTGAAATTTCTCACACAGAAACTGGAGTGACGGGCACATTTACATGCATGTCAGTACTCATGATGGTATTTTATGAACCATCTGTGGTTAATTAATGAGGTTAATGGGTCAGAATGTGAGGATTGCACACGCATACCACTGCGAGATTGCTGGGATTTATGAATGAGGAACATCATGCCTGTGCGCATGTATGCACATAATCTCTAAAAAATAGTTTTATACATGAAATCCCAGGAGTTTCAACAAAGTTCACTGTACTAAACAGAAAATCCAACTTGCAGGTAGATCTCTGCTACTAAGTGACTGATGCTTTAAACTGAGTCAAAATTGGTGACTCAAATTGTGATAAAATTTTTAGAGCATCAGATTACATTATAATGAGGAATAAAACTTATAAATATTTTAATGCGTAAATATAGTTTAGATGCTCCTTTTTAATGTGAAACATATGGAAGATGCTCAGGAATTGACAGCTAAATAAAGTTCACAGCTGTTTTGAAAGATAATTGGTTTCTGTTTTGTTCCTCAGTGACACTGCTAGAGCCACACGACATTTTCCAAAACAGTACTGTTGAGATTTTATTTTCTGGCAGTTTGTTGGGCTGCACAAGCCTCTGGGGATAATGAGGACTCTCTAAATTTCCTGTTGATTTACAGACATTTTGCTCATCTGTACAATATCATTCTTGCATCAACACTATCCTGCTGTTAGTCTCTCTCTCTCTCTCTATCTGTCACAAAACCGCAGGTTGGCCGCAGTAGTACCGATTATATTACCTGCCATTGCCCCCACCGGCATTTTTCTTTCATTTTTTTATAGAAATAAAACCAATTTAATTCATATTGGCGTATCAGCACCCACTTATTTAGCTGGACAATGGATGCTACAATTATAAACTGAAAGTGTCTGTGTGTGTTGAAGGGCTGAGCCCCAGCCCAGAGGAGAGGACAGAAACTTTGCGCAAGTCAGAAGTTAGTTGATCAAATGTTAATTTGTTATCATTAATCATTCTGGACCTTTGACCTTGAATAAAAATCAGATGCAGACCTTTGAGTAATAAGTTTGAGACTCTGTTCTAAGCATTCATGCTGTTTGAAAAATAACAGGAAGCTCTAAAGATCTAAAGTGAAAGATCAAAGTTGCACTGTACAGATATTTAGCCAATGAATATCTTTTCCTGCAAAATGTCCAGTGTGATCAGTAACACCTGTGTTGTCACGAGTTCATTAACTGGTGGGAAAATTTCCTCACTGTGGGATCCCTACTGTGTGTGTGTGTGTGTGTGTGTGTGTGTCTTCAGGGAGCGTGGGTGGATGGATCAGTTCCACTCCCCTCTGGCCTCATGCCAAGCCTGCAACTTAGTGTGTGTGTGTGTGTGTGTGTGTGTGCATGTGTGCATGTGTGGTTGTGCACACGCGGTGTATGAGTGTGCACACAAATATGTAAATGAGCATTTACCAGCTTGTTTCATACTCAGCCAGGGCACAGTAATACTCATCATAACATTAGTCATTTCCTCAATATAGCAGAATAGAAAAAAATGAATAAATATCTGTCTTGCACATAAACAACCAACAGTGCAGCTGCACAGAAACGCAGACGTTGAATTAACTGAGGAATGCAGTCTTCAGCAGCTGCCATTCAGATGCTGAAATGTTGATCTGATGTTGCACTGAGGAAATTAAAAGGAAAGGTGATTCTTTCTCCTTTGTAGGTCTTGTTGGAAAGTGTCAGCCTTCAACAGCCAGAAGAAAGGCACTTAATGTTTGAACCTTAAAATGCAGTCTGTTAATGCATGCATCACCCGCTAAAGCCACCAAACATTTAAGAACAGACTGCGCTTTTTGCCACCCATTCTTACATGTTATTGTTACTGAGACACACCCTACTGCATCTCTGCACCCCCTTGGGCACAGCCAAATACAGCAAATCACCAAAATATCACCAAAATGCTACTTTGCTGCTGTAAAGCTTAGGGTTGAATAATATTAACAAAATCAAGTATCATTATATCTTTGACTGTGTACCTTAACGTTGATATTGTGATGATATTATAGGGATGACTGCTGGTGCTTTTATAACGTGGTTGTCAGTAGTAATCTGGATATGATGACCAAGCAGTCAGAGGTTAAAAATGCAGCCCAACTGTAATGCAGCCTTTAAAATCAGAAAAAGACAATACTTATATAAAATCATGATATTCCAATATCCAAAATCCCAAATGATATCTAGTCTCATATCATGATATTGATAAAATACTGATATATCACCCAGCCCAAGCAAAGCCTTGCAATGTGCTCCCCCAAAAACAGAACCCTTTTTCTTCAAATGCCTTCATGTAGTGTTAATTATGATACAAACCTTACTGTCCAAGCTACCAGACCATACAGCCTGTGCAAGTATCATACAGGCTGCAAGAGACCCTATCACATCTATTCAACTTGTATCACTGTGTGCTTGTGTGTGCACAAACTCTCTCTGTTGCATCATACAAGGTCATATTGCAATGGTTTGTCATTGTGGAAATTAGTCAAAATGGCAGGTTGGATTTGCCCTGAAAGCAGATTGGATTGTTTTTCCCCTCTTGCCTGTAATGAGCCTCTAATATTTAACTTCAGCTCTTCCAAGAGCTGTTTTATGTCTGGCAATTATCTGATTAAGCAGATGTGAGGAATCACAGCAGCAGAAATGGGTTTCCAGCTGAGGAGGTAGGGACTGTAGTTCCCAGGGTCCTACGTGGCATGTAATCACTTGGAAGTCCAATGGGTTGAGCCACTGAGGGTGATATCAAGGGGTTAAAGGCTGAGCTCGAAGTGCTGGCAGGGATTGGGAGGAAGTGACATGGTTTACTCGTTAGCTACTTGTGTCATCAGCTCTGTAAAAAACAGACAGATCTTGGCACTCAAACTGAAAGAGTTTGGACATCTTTTTTCTTCCACAAATAAAACTACATGAGAACAAAATACATTTGTTTGAGCACCATATTTGAAATGTAGGCCTATGTGATCTTTGACATGTTTAAGTCAGAAATTCATTCAGCAGTTTTTAAAAAAATGTTTTTTAACGTCTCCTTGGCTCAGTATTGAAACCACAGAGCTTGAATAGACACAACTGTACACATAAAAATGTCCTCCACTCTGACATCCTGGGATGTTGATTTTAATAGGAAAGCTTGTTCTATCCATTCAAATTTTGTGTTTCAAACTTTTCAATACTGGGGCACACCAGTACTTCACCTTCACCACATATCAATACTAAGTCCTTTACTGCAGTGGCGTGGTCTAAAATAATTAATTAAATAAATAATAATAATCTTTAAAAAAAAGATTTTTTTCAGTATTGATCTTCCTGTTAACAATGTGTGCATGTGACATTGCCTGTTATTGAATTTACATGAAGTAACAAAAGTATGTCTACATTATAAATGACTACCTTAGCTGCATACTTGTGCTGTACTATGGACAGTAACGAATTATCGTATTGCATTACACTGAGGACATGACCTCTCATTCATTTTGGCCTGAGTTTCAGCTCTTTGGCACAGGTATGTTTACCGTTCATGTCCTTGCAGGGTGATTCTGTGATCTCCAAAATCTAAAAGAGGAGAAAGGACTGATCCATCAGCTGGAGCAGCCAAATTACTGTGAGGCTCTGATATTTTGGTGTCCTTGCTGTTTGGGTGATATACAGGTTTTACTCATTTATTTATGCATCTATTTATTTTTCTTTACCTCCTTGTTACCTTTACCAGAAAAAGTAACAAGGTGCTGGCAGCATTCCGAGAGGCTTCATGATCCATATAAAATGGGAACACTTTTCATGGCTTAGCCTATTACATACAAGTACACAAAACTATGAAAATATGAGTCACTGAAAGGTCAGGCAGTTTATTCTATACTGAAGAGGGGCTACAACAGCAGCATAAGGCTTCAACTACATCCATAAATTGACTAGATGTACTTGCTTCTGTTTTCCAAAAAACTTGATTTTTAATTTTTGTTGAAAAAAAGATAGCTTGGATTTAAATGAATGGTTTACTATGTAAAATTCTATTGTGTGAGAAGCCTTTAGACTGCACTGACAAACCACTCTGTTTCACTACAGGCAGATTTTCCCCATTTACTACAGTGGGCATGGAGATAAAATCGGTGAATTAATACATACAAAAACTGTGGATATCATGGAAATTAGTGCATACATCTGCTTACCGAGATGATGCAGTTGACTAGGCTGTGTCATTGTGGCAGGGGACACATATGTTGACAAATGCATCCCACGCCGCCTCTGAATGTGGCTTAAGTGATTGGATCTCAATCCATCTAATGCGTTTAACAGACAAAATAAAAGACACACCAGATGCCGTTTGTTGTCAATGGCATAAATGCATATTTCAGGGAAGCCAAAAGCTTGGCATAGTATGGAAGATTTTGTCACCTTTTACATTGGTTTGAGTGATACACACATATATACATATCTATATATCTATATATCTATATCATAGCAGCTTTGTTGTTGCTCTCCAGCTAACAATAAGAAGAACAGAGCTCTCACACAGTTAAATAATGTCCAAGAGAAACCAATTTTCAGAAGGTGGCCATGGAGAGATGGGATCAATCTCTTCTATTATAAGCTGATTCATATGCAATAATATTTCTGATACATGAATAATTTCATTTGAATATAATCTCGTTATGTTTAAGCCTAGTTTCTAGAAAAGTCCCACTGACTGCTGTCCATCTTGCTGATTGCCCACTTTTACAGCTCTATATCGCCCCCTTATGGTGGCCTCACACATTTTTGTTGGTGGAATATCTCCCTATGTAGACTATCTCTGGTACAGGACTAGTTTCAGAATGGTGACTGTGTTAATTTATCTCCTGTGGTAAAACAAACTGTATCCAGTGACTTCCAAGCATGGGAATACAAAGTGTCTCCATAATTTAATACAGACGTACAGACTGCTATCGTCTATGATCATCCCAGGATCAAATGAATATTTATTCCATTGTCTGACTATTGTTTCCTCAGATTCTTTGACCATTTTGCTGTTGTTTGTTAAGTTGTTGGTCTAGGTACTGAAATTTACTGTACGGTTGACATCAGTGGAAATGTCTCAGGATAAGAGTCAGGTGACTAAAACGTAAAATGTAAGTTGACAGAGCTGCAAAGACTTTTGCACACACAAACAAATCAAACTGGCAAAAACACATAATGTCTGTCTGTATAAAGAGCAGACTCTTCTCATCACAAAACTGCAGCAAACAGAAAAACAGCACACACACACACACACACACACACACACACACACACTCACGCTCATGCGCGCACATACACACTTAATCTGTTCCGCTCCTCCTCTCAAACCATCTACTGTATGTCTCTCTCTGTCTTTCATATTTTTGTCTCCTTCCACTGATTTATCACAACCGTTCATGTCAGTGCCCCTCTCTCAGACAATTCAATTTGCTTTATGAATGAACGAATGTGCCTCAGCCAAAGCATCTAAATTCAATTGCATAAAAATAAACGATGTAACAATAAACATCTATTGTGCTTGTATGACTGTGCACGTGTGTGTGTGTGTGTGTGTGTGTGTGTGTGTGTGTGTGTGCGCGCGCATGTGTGTGTGCATGCATGTGCTTAAACTCGCCCTACTGCTGCTGTACTAACAGTAGCAAACATCTGACAGTGGCTTCAAAGCTGATTATCCATTATTACAACTTAAATACCCCAGTATGCAAAAGTACTGTGATCTACAGTACATCACACATGTTGCATACAGTACAAACACACACACACACACACACACACACACACACACACACACACACACACACTGTCCAAACACCCCAGAAGAAGTACTCATGCACTCGTAGTGACCCCTCTTCAGAAGACAGGTGTGTGTGTGTGTGTGTGTGTGTGTCATGCCTTACCTTGCCCTGGTGTGTGTGACTCTTCCTCCCTGACTCCACTCGTCTCTGTGATGCCTGTCATGTAAATCCACGTTCACAGCAACACTCCACATCCCATTCCTCTGTGCGTGTGTGTGTCTGCGTGCGTGTGCGTGTGTGTGTGCACGTGGATGTGTGTGTGGTCCAGGTGTACCGCAGGCAGGCGTCGGCCAGACTGACGGCGTTGCAGGAGGCAGCAGAGGGGAAGACGGCTTCTCACCGGAGGGAGGTCCTTCACCTGCAGAGGCTGCTGGGAGAAAGACAAGAGGCTGAGGAGAGACTGCTGCAGTACAAACGGTAAGAGAGAGCGAGAGTGAGAGAGAGAGAGAGAGAGAGAGGGAGGAGCAAGGGAGGGAGGTGAAACAGTACAAGGCAGAGAGATGGAGGAGGAGGGAGGAGAGAAAGGTGAAGTGAAAGACTGTATGAATGAGAGCAGGAGAACTGGTGTATGGCAGTGAAAAAGAGGAGAGGGAGGATGGAGCCAGAGAGAGGCAGCAGCAACAGTGTTTTTGTGAGTGTTTGTGTGTGTATGTGTGTGTGAGAGAGTGAGTGAGAGTGAGAGAGAGAGGGCAGCACTCAGTCACACCAACAACACAAACCAATTACTGATGAGAGACAGAGACAGATGCCCGGACAGACCCATCAGATTTGAACTTTCTCTCTGTCTCGTCTCTTTCTCCTCACATTGTTTCCATCAAACTGAATTAATCAGATCTCTGCAAGCATGACGGCACAACACAACACACAACACAATGTAAGAGAGCACTCAACAGTACAACAAGGCAGCATAACACACGACAGCACACCAGCAGAACGTACCAACAACATAACACAACGCCACTGTTGCTAGGAGACTACTGAAGCCCATTCTCAATGTAACCTTTCTAACATATGTTTAATTCCCGGAAACGTGCTCTCAGTGGTGTCAGGAACATGAACAAATACTTTCTTTTCATTAACTGCCTGGCGGAGCGCTGTGTGTGTGTGTGTGTGTGTGTGTCTGTCTGTCTGTCTGTCTGTCTGTCTGTCTGTCTGCAGCTTGTCTAGGAAACTACCGTGCTTATCAGCCTAAATTGTTTACGCACACTTATGTCTGTAACTCTTGTGGTTGCTATGAGTCAAAACCTTTGCAAAACGTTGTTGTTGTTGTTGTTGTTGTTGTTGTTGTTGTTGTTTTGGGTGCTTCAGTTCTCCCTCCATTCACTGTCTACCTCGCTTGACCATGCAGCTGTCTCGCCATCCCTCTCTGCTCATACTACGCTTCCGTATGTCACCTGTCACTTTCTTCACCGTCTAGTTCACTCTTTTTTTGTGTTTTTTGTTTGTTTTTTTTTAAATCTTACTCTGTCTATGTCTGCTCCAATCAGGGCTGAATAAATCCAGGATCTACATTGTTTTTTGGGTGAAGTCACCACCACTGACAAGCAAGCCGAATGATGTGTTTCATATCTCTAGGACTGTTTACCTAATCTTTGCAGGTCAAGAGAAAGAGAGTGAGAGAGAGAGAGACAGAGTGAGAGAGAGAGACAGAGAGAGAGAAGAGAGACATACAGGCAGAGACAGAGAGAGTGAGAGATTTTGAATTTGAATTTTTGAATTTTGCTATTTCAATTTGTGCTCTCTTCAAAAGCGGTTTCTGTTAAAATCCACATGGCTTCTGGCAAACAGCAAACAAATGACTGGTGAGCTATTGTTCAGTAATACATTTGAATAATACCATAATTGAATTTGTAATTTCAAAAGCGTTTGACAACACAATTAGCTACCGAGTCCCTCCTCATCGTGAAGTGGTCTTTGCAGTTGGAGCCAAAATGTGTGTGTTTGGGAAATACTGTGCATACAGCTGGATACCGGAGACTTGGATTATATAGCATGAGGAGTGTGACTTTTTTTAAAAGAAACTTTGACAGTGTGAACTTACCCACCAAGTTTGTTTGTTTTTTCCTTTGGATCAGAGATGGCAAAGTTTACCATGAAGGCTTGCAAGTAAAAACTTTTCCACTGGAGACTGAAGGCAAAAAATATTTATTATGGGTGATGTTTTCCGTTAAAGAATAGGTTAAATATTTTTCAACCCAGGCCACAGTAAAATTTTGGTAACCACCATTTATAACTGTACAGAGCACAACCTCACTGCTCGATTTAATGAGGAGAAACTGTCCACTCTGCTGCAGCCTCTTGGTAGCCTTCAGCTCGGTCCAACAAGGCACTCATTTTCAGCATCTCAAATACCATTATAAATACCCCTTTTAAAAATGGGAAACTCACAGCACAGTCAAATACATCTTGATATTGCACGCCCAAAAATAGTGGTAAACAATGCTCTCTAACACGTTGAGTGCACATGAGTGGTCTGGTGGTAAATAATACCCCTGGTATAGAGATCTACCCCACCTTGCAGTCTAGTCGGCCACAACAGCACTCATGGAACTAGTAGAGAATATTTCAGCTGCAATAGACAATAAAGAATATACAATGGAGTATTTATAAATCTCAAAAAAGCATTCGATACCATTGATCATCGTTTACAGACATGTCAAAGAATTAACCATTTATTGAAAATGGTAATAGTTATATTTGGTGGACAGGCTCTGCTTTTGGAGGGAGCTTCAAGGAATCCTCTCAACTTGAGGACATCCACTGGAAGCAGTAATTCTCCCGCATAGTGAATCATACCGAAAGTGATCCAGCTTGTTGAAAGTATCAGGGGGATGTTAGGTTGGTTGGAGAGAGTTGTGAGTCTGGCGTGGCATGAAATCAGCTTTGAAAGACCGCTTTGAACACTTGTATCAATGCGATTGGGTAACTAGTCAGCTGACTGTCAGTGAGCCGCGGTCAATTGAATGAGTGAAATAGCTGATCAGCTGTGATGCTTGCAGGCGGCAGCAAAAGCAACTTGAAAATAGGAGCCTATTAGGAGCACTCGAAGGGTGAGGAGGGAGAGCTAAACTCCTCTCAGCACTGATGGAGGTGGGATTACTGTGATACCCATGGTAGAAATGTCTGCTGTCGTGGTACTGTAAGCAGTTTTGGATGAAAGAATTTTAACAAATGGCTAGGGAGTTCACCAAAAAGTTTTTGAAAATGAAATGTGAAAAGGGAGTGAAATCGTGCTCTCTGCATACAGAAGTGGAAAAACAAAATGATGCGGTGGGATTGTTTTCGCTTTCCAGGATGTGTTAGTTTTTATTTTATTTATACTGACGAATAGTGTCACTGACTCTGCCTCTGACTCCTGCCCTGCAGAGGAATATCGACAGCTGGCTGGTAAATTTTTTTTTTCCCCTCTGAAACAACCTGCCGCCTCCCCTCTGTTCTCCTGTTCGGATGTCTGTTTTTAGCTCAGTCTCTGGGCTGCTGCCTGCTGCTATCAAATGAAGGCCAGCTAATCAGATTGTTAGCAGCTCAGTCCTGCTCTGCCCCGAGGACAGCATAATGACTAACCACACACACAACCACACATCACAAACACAGCCAAACCAGCTTTACCAAACCACACGCACTACTACCTATTGGCCTTAAATACAGGAACTTTGAGTGCTGAAGGGCATATTGGAGTAGTGACTGCTGTTCTAGCTTTTGCAAGAGGGGGATTGCAGCAAGCCATATTCCCTGTTCTGCATCCTGTGCTCTGCTCTCTAGATAAGGAAAACATTATGTAGTCAGCCACATTTGTCTTACGGTCTACACGTCCATCTGTTTATGTGGTTGTTTGTCTGTTTCTGCATTAAAGGCGCTGTTGCTGTTTTTGATGAAACAGATGTTTGATTGTAGGGAGCGAGATGTGCTTAGTGGTATCAGACCTTTAGTATTTCTCATGCTTCTCCCTCACAGAGCTGGAGGCTGCCCTGCAGAGAGAGAAAGTGTTACAAAAAACTGTGATTCAACTGTGGGTCCATTTCTCCTTTTGTGTGTGTGTGTGTGTGTGTGTGCGCGCGTGCGCACATGTTCATGTAAAAGACAGAAATTCTCTGTCTGCTTTACTGTGAATGTGCGTGCATAGCCCTAGCTTGGCTGGGAAACAAAATCCATTTCACATTTTATTTGCAAAGACTTGTTCATCATTTTGGCGTGAAACACTGCAACTTGCAATCTTGTCAAGTCATTTTGTCTCATATTAAGTCTTATAATCGTGTTTTTCTTAACACAAATGATGATGAGATAATCCCACTTGTTTCCAGTGCAGTTTCATTGCATTAGAA
>OMLB01018377.1:0-10072 GCA_900302555.1 Myripristis jacobus | reverse complement strand
CTTGTGCCCCGCCGTAAATTTTTTTTGACTTGCATGACACTCCTGCATACACATACACACATGCAGACACACACCTTCACTCAGTCACACTCGTCCTCTCAGCTCTGTCAGAGGCTTGATAGGAGATGACTGTTGTTGCCATGTTCTGATTATTATGTTTTCCTCAAGCCTAACTCATGGTTGCGGGGTGTTATAGTGGTTAGAGAGTGGTTATTGCTGTGTCAGCACCTTACAGACCTGGCACTGTGTCCCCATATGAAGCTCTGTACTGGGATGATATCACTGATGCTTCTGCTAGACGCACCATAAATGCATTACATTGTTTGAAATACAGTTAGACGTTTTTACGATCATCATTATCATTGTTATTATTATGGTTGTTGTTATTTTACCAGGCAGTGACAGGTTTATGCTGAATGCTCATTCTTAAATGAAGACAGAAAAGCGGTTAATAGTACAAAATGCATCTTATCTGCTTTATTAGACACAAATTCCCCATCAGACATGGTTGTACTGTTATCATCTAGTTTAATGTTGAATACATTGCAGGAGTTATTTTGTGATGAAGTATTGCAGTGTACTTTTCCTTAACCTTTTCCCACTTTTCCTTAACCTCATCTACTCCTATTTCAGACCTCATCCATTTCCCAGAATACATTTTGACAACCACCAGAGAAAATAGTATGGGCTGTTTACATGCAGCTTGTAGAAGTGATACACATCTCAGCTGTAAATTCACACAAATCTGCCTGTCAGCAGCTCACATGAACCCACTTGCCTGACACTGCGTAATGGGTGGTGCGTTGATGGCTACTTGATGATCACAACTTAACACAAATTGTCAGTGGTCAGGCAGTGGACAAAATGAGTAATAAAGCCTTTTCAACCAGGAAAAAATGACCCAGGTTGAATATAAAAGGAACAATCCTTTCAGTCTGCCTGGGCTCTCGCCTGTTTATTTAATGGAGCCACAGTGACGCATGAGCAGCATGGAGCCTCATCACCTGTAATTCAACATAATAACACACCTTCCCTCTCGCTTCCACACATTCATTGTCAACGGTGTCCAATCTATTTGATTCCCCTTCCCTATTATATCTGCATTTTGTTGTTTTTGTTGTGTTCTCCTCTTTTCAACGTCATTTGGCTTTTGTTGTCCATTTCGTCAGTGTTCATCATGATAAATTTGTTTCAGATAATATTTTCAGTTGATTCATCTCACCCAGTATGTACTTCCCTCATTTTTGTCATTTGTATATCTGTGTGTGTGCGTGTGTGTGTGTGTGTGTGTGTGCACATGCTCATGTAAAAGACAGAAATTCTCTGTCTGCTTTACTGTGAATGTGCGTGCATAGCCCTAGCTTGGCTGGGAAACAAAATCCATTTCACATTTTATTTGCAAAGACTTGTTCATCATTTTGGCGTGAAACACGGCAACTTGCAATCTTGTCAAGTCATTTTGTCTCATATTAAGTCTTATAATCGTGTTTTTCTTAACACAAATGAAAAAAAAATCTATCAGTGGGATGAGATAATCCCACTTGTTTCCAGTGCAGTTTCATTGTATTGTGTGTGTGCCAGGTATTACTAATGTTGTAGGGACGTAAATGTGGACTCACCTCCCTTCTGGGGACAAACAGCAAGTCCCTTTGCAAAAATCATTAATTTTAGGGTGAAGACTCGATTGAAAGGAGAGCTGGCTTTAGGGTTAGGGTTAGGCCAGTAGTGGTTAGGGTTAACATCAGGATAAGTCTCTAGGAAATGAATGTAAGTCAATGTAATGTCCTCTGAGCTGATGGAGACATGACTGTGTGTGTGTTTGTGTGTGTGTGTTTCAGTTAAGCCCTTCTGCAACAGTCACACACAACATTATGCTGAATACATTCACTATGTTATACACACTCATGATTCAGTGGCCACGTAGCTGTAAAATTCCACTTATGCGTACACACATGCAAGCACGCAAATGCACATGCATGTACACACAACCATACATTCATAGAAATCACAGTAACACACACACACACACACACACGTTTTTGTACCCCTCTCAACATACACACTATTACTACAGTTCATGTGTTTCTGATATTTTTTTTTCATTGACTTTCTGTCGTTCTTTCCTTCATCTTCTCTCCTATGTAATCCTTTCACTTTGCTTCTCCTCTTCTCTTCTCCTCCAGTTACTGATGTTGATATTTTATCTAACATTATTGGTATTGTCTGTGCATATTCTCATTCGTCCAGGTCAGTGACATATCAAGGAAATTGTATCAGGTCACCTGGACTTAGTTGTTTTTTGTTGTTTTTTTTTACCCAATTTTCACAATTTTTACTGTTTTAAAGTGGAAAACTTTTTGCTCAAAGTCCTATTCGGCATAAATTATACATTTTGCAAAGGGCTTTTGAACAAATCATTTTGATTTGTTCCTGGTTGAATTTTATTCACTGCATTTAAAAATAAGATGTAAAACAGCAAATCATGCTGATGGACCAGGACAAAATTCTCTGATGCTGGTGAACCTAAAATGATTCAGATCAAAATATAATGTTTAAATTATCCAAATAGCAGTGAGTAAATGGTTTTCAGCCCCAGTTGTAGTGACATTTGATCTGTGAAATTATGTGATGAGCGTTCCCTTGGATACATGAATACAGCAGTGTCCGTTGTGATACAGAAACAAGACACAAAAGAAAGACTACTTGTGTCAAAACCATAAAATTTATGCAAAACGAGATGAAACAAGTTCAATGACTGTGTGTTTCTGTATTTATTCAATTCAGATTCTCTTATGTTAAAGCTGTTTTGTGCAAGACTCCCAACATCAAACCATTAGACCGACTCAGAGGAATGCTGCCTTGGCACGTGTTCAGAGAGGTGCTCATTGAATCAGACTATGAATGAGTCAGTGAAGAAAAACAAATCAAAGGCAGTCTTCCCTTAGGGAAAAAAGTTAAAAGCCTTTAGTGTGGTGGTGGCTACAGATTACAGAATAAAAACTGCACTGACACACTGCAGCACATGCTGGCCTTTCTCAGGTTGCAAACAGGAGCACAGATGCTGTTAATTTGCCTCATTGTATGGGAAAAAGAGACATGATTTGTCTGCATAACAGCACAGATCTACTAAAATGGAAACTAATTATCCAATATAATATATATAACAATAAGCAGATTATATAACAATAGACAGAAACACAATCAGCAAACATGAGAGGCAAAAGCACAAGGGCATTCCAGCGTGTATTGTATGTTGCAAACGGTTTTGTAAGAAGAACTATTGGATTTTTTAGTCATTGATTGTCATCATAATAAAGAATCAGCTTTCTTGAAACAATTATGTTGCCATGCTACAAACTTGTGCTTTGTTATTGGATGTAACAAAGATAAGATTGAAAATCCATGGTGAAGTGGTTGAGTGAATTGCATAAACATTGGAGAGGAGAGTAAGTGAGCTTGTGGTTTAGAGTTTGACAACTCAATCTGTTTGTGTTTAAAGCAAACTTTAGAAAAGCTATCAGCTTGTAAAGGAGGTGTGGTCGAATAATCAAATAAAAACACACTAAAACAACACTAAAAAGGCCAATAATAAATCAATTTATTTGTCAATAACGTAAACAGAATCAGTTTAATTAATGACATGATTACCTTTGTTCTTCTTATTCACTCAGTCCCTCTCTTTTCTAAACTGTGGAGAATATCTGGTGGCTTTGGTGTCAGACGGGTTCGTTGCAATGAATCATGTTCAGTTTGTCATCTTTTATCTGTGTTTTTCTTCTGCAAAGTGAGGAAAGAACAGGACACATTGACAAGATAATGGCTGTCATTATGATTCCTACAATTTCATCCTCTCATTTTTACATTGTAGTGATCATTTTCTCCTTCACATATATTATTACAGATGGATGCTGGGTGTTTGGCTGCTGCTCTTGTCCTTGCAAATTGGAGAGAAGCTGCAACTGTGAGCAAGGTCTAGATTAAAAACAAAACATCCCTATTGGCTGTTTAAAACCTGGATTAAAAACAAAAAGTCTCTACTGTGTGTCTCATAACAACCATTCTCAGGGCTCTGCTCATGGCTTTGAGGCTTTTCAGGAGCTGCAGGAAACACCAGCTCACGTGCTGAAGTACTCTGAGATACGTTGTGTTGTACTGTCTCATTTTTTTCATTCTCTCATCTCCAGTTTTAGTTTTACTATTTGTATTCTGTATCTCTCTTTTTGTATCCCTTGCTCTAGTTACTTGTCTGGCTGTCACAATCTGTCAGTCTTTTTTTTTTTTTTAAATCATTATCCTAAACCCTCCAGCTAAACTATCCTCTCCTCTCGTCTCCTCACTCTTCCAGGGAGGTAGAGGAAGAGTTGGAGGTGGTGTGGCAGGCAGCGACCAGGGAGAACCGGCAGATGAGAGAGACTCTGTTGGACTGCAGTCTCATCGGAGAGCTCCGGGGCCAGGCCGTGCTCTGCAGAGCCGCCACTGGCTCCTCTCAAGCACCAGATGAGATGACTAGCTCCATTCAGCCTCGACCAAACAGCCCCGGGTTTCCTATCCAGAATCTTTCTACCGCTCCCGGCCTCCTGAGAAGTTCGATATTCGAATCTGACTTATCTTACCATCAGAACAACTCGCTGGATGAGAGGCGGAAACATGGGCTGGATTTCTACTGCTAAAGCGCTCCCTGTCCCCTCATGCTGGCAACTGTATATAAACCAACACGCCTCTGCCAAGCTTGATTTTGCTTCACAGAATCAAACCATTTTAAGCCCGTACACCAGTCTGTGTATGCAGCTAGCAACAGTATTTAACCACACTCTAATCATCTATACAAATCTCTGCCGATTTTCTTTCCTGACAGGATTTGCACCAAGAACATATAAAAGCACACAATACACAAACAAGTAAAAAAAAAAAAAACACAATGAAAGAAATGCATGACCATAAAATAAAACTAAACTCAGAAAAAACAGCCAGCCTAGTTTGTCATGAAGATCTAGTTCAGGGGTGGCCAACCAGTTTATTATAAAGAGCCCACAAACAAACAAACAAAAAAACAACAACAATCATAAAGCCCCAACCCCCCCTACACCATTGCAAAGAGCCACACATCACATTCATGCACACAATACCACAATACAACAGTGACGTTTAGGCCTCAGCATATAGGCTGACCGTCTTCATAGATCTTTTCTGTCATTGGTTTACATAGTGAGACACATGGTTGTCTTTGTTTTCCACAGTCCCTCTCAGGTCTGCCTTGCGCTCAGTTGTGGCCACTCAAAGCAAGTCTTTCACATGTGTGTCCATAAGAACAGGGCGCTGTTTTGACTTCACTTGTTTCGGTGTGGAAAAAACTAATTTCACAGATGTAGGTTGGTCCAAGCAAGCATTGACATTAGTTTGAGTGCAGCCTGTTTGACATTGAGATGTCTCTCTGTTGGCTGGGCCGCCGGTCCTGTCTATTAACAACACAAAGTCGGGCAGCTCTTCCTTAACTGGGCAGTCTTTTGGCACAGACCGTACAAATAATGCCAACTGTGGCTTATCTGGAACATCACAAAACTCATCCAAAGCAATGCTGACATACCAGCGTTTCTCAAGATCAGTACAGAGCTGCATTTTAATTGAGTTATTCCCTGTTCAGTGGTGTGCCGTGACAGCTGCAGGTGTTACACAGAACGCTTCACATTGTCATTTTCAGGAGTGGGGACAGAAACATCTCTCTGGCACGTCTTTGCAAATTCCCCTTCACTTTATGGTTTTTTAGCATGAGTGCTTCACAAAAAGTCTGCTTCTCTGACTGACACTTCAAGGTCCTGTCTAGATGGTAACCCTATTCTTGCAAGTGTAGGTTTGAAATGTCATGAGTGCAGTCCGGGCTAGGGTTAAGGTTGGGGTTAGGGTTAGGGCAGAGCAAAGCCCTAATGAGCTGAATCAAGAGCGCACGTGCAAGAAAGTGCGAGAGCTTTGCAAATCTAGGGTTACCATCTAGACATGACCACGTTTCAACGCATTTACCGTATGTTTGTGAAGTTCAGTGTCTTTGGGAAACTCCTGGGCCATGTTAGCATGGTGTGAGGTGAAATGGCGGCACCAGGTTTGAAGCTTTAAAATGTGACAGTGAAGCCTGGCATATCAAGCAAAAGGGTTTCCCATTTTGATCCGCAAACAAGTAAAAATATCCTGCACTCCTCTTCATATTTGTGCTAACTTTATGTTTTGACATGGCTTGGGCTAGAGTGGCTATATGTATGACACATGTCAAATTTACCGGCGGTATTGTCCAAAATGCATTTTGATTTATCAGAAATATATTTAAAAATGTAAAAAAAAAAAAAACTAAACTGAAAAAACTGACAGAGCTGCCCCAAATTGCACAGGACCAGGCAAAGAGTGTGTGTTTTCCAAAGACTTATTTTTTTCACTCAGTCTCAGGGTTTTGTAGAACTTTTTTTGAGGAATAAGAACTATGTCTGCTTATATTTTGAATGATAATCATTATTTGCCACCTAGGTGCAGCATCTGGCGCTCTTGGCCATGTTCTTTTGCACATACTCTCCAGTGAATTGCTTGTGCCCTCGCTTCATGCTGTTATCATTACTGGTATTGTTGATTTATTATGATTCAAGCACATACCTGTATGTGTCCATTTGTTTTAGAATGCTATATATATTTTATTCATAATGTGCTCCAATATATCATTATCAAAGCATCAAAAAACAGTCAACCGCACATGCCCATAATGACGCTTTCTATCAGAGTAGCCTACAGTGACAGCCATATTATTATTACTGCATTTATGCCAGCAGCCTGTCATGTAATTAGGTGGTGTATTCTCCGTGAAAGCTATTTTACAGTGTCAGTGAAGCTATGTCACACTGACACGGCTTACGCACAGCCACTGCACTCAGCCGTCACGGTGACATGTTCCCTCAGTGGCCTAGAACGTGCCATAAAAATGTGTGAAAGGTTTTTCAGTGATGCACAGAGCTCAGTGATATCATCGCACTGCTGGATCACAGGGCCGTCACGAGGCAGAGTGAGTCTGCGGAGACGAACCACAAAACCCCGCTGATGGACAGACAGCGCCGGGTGGTGCAGTGTGATGTGGTATGATTGTGTGGATGTCAGACTACACCCATCTGACACCTTGTTCTGTAAAAAAAAAAAAAAACCATTTAGCTCCACCTCACTGTCACAAGTGCAGACTGATTTTACAGTTTTATTGATCACATTGAACACACATTTTGAACTTGCACCAGCCAAGCTGGGCTCAAGTCCAAGTGTGAAATAGCTTTCCAGGTCATGGAACCACCTGCCAACTTGGTGTCTCCTTAATACTTTTCAGAATGTTCTTTTTTTTTCTTTCTAGATTTACTCTTACTTAAATGTGGTCTATTCTGTTTATCTGCACAACTTAATTATTCTCTGTGTTGTCATTTTATTTAATTTCATTTTTCTCTGTTTATTTTTATTTATTGCTTACATTTTGTCCATCTTGTAAGGCACTTAAATTAATTGTTAAATAAAGGTTTATTATTATTATTATAATTATTATTATTATCATCATCATTATTAGAAAGTAGTTGTGTAGTAGCAGTAGTGTGTCTGAAAGCTTTAATAGCCCATCTCAGAGAGAAGTGTCTTTCCTGGGCAATGGAGGGCAGTGGTCTGTCAAATCAGAATCAGACAAACTGTATTTATATATCACCTTTCATGCAGTACAAGGTGCTTAACATCATTCATGCCACCAGGATTTTGGTACTTGATATAAAGTTTTAAGTGAAATTCCACAATTCAAACAGTGGGCTCAGGACTTTGTATTTAACAAAGGGACACAACAGCATTCTAACAAACACAAATCTCATCTAAACATAATTAATAATACCATGTAATGATTCCGCAGAGACTTTGGCTCCAGTTAACCACAGTAATAAATCAGGAGCGACCTGCCATTCAGATCTTACACATGAATTCATTATTGTTTGATTTGATTACTGAACAGTCCAATCAAAGGAGACGCCCCCATACATTCACACCTAAGAAGTAGTAACCGTAGTAGTAGTCCTTTAATGTCCACTTCCAAGATCTTGTCTGGTGTTCACACCTAAAACTCGCTCAGTTTGATTCGGTAAGGCCTCTCTGTGTGGAGTCTGCATGTTCTCCCCGTGTTTGTGTGGGTTTCCTCCGGTTGCTCCAGTTTTGCCGACCATCAAAAAACATGCATATTAGGTTAATTCTCCTGTCAGCGCCCTTGACCAAGGCACTGACTTAGAATTGGAATTGGTCCCCAGGCGCTGCACTGTGGCTGCCCACTGCTCCTTCCTTCCCAGAAAAAGGATAACTTAAGATTCATCCGCCGTAGTTCACAGACTGAAAGAGAGGCAAGTTGGTGTTGCTCTCTAATTTGGGCGCAGCCGTGGAGTAAAGGTTAGAGGAATGGGCTTGTGATGGGAAGGTTATTGGCTTGATCCGTCAGATCCTGCAGATAAAAATCTGAGGTGGATTCGGTGAATGGCACTCCCACCTTAAGCAAGGCATTTGACTCCCAGCTGCTTGGTAGCCAGCAGCGTGACAGAACGGTCTGACAGACTGACACTGAGCAACAGTCTCTGATTTGAACCACTGGATTTCCCTCATCACAGTGAGGTCCTTTACAATGCCAGAGCCCTGTGAGAGTGTGGAAATGGAAAAGCTCTGGATATAATACACTCCATATTGACTCAGTCACTGATCGTGTTACTTGCTCTCCCTATTCCAGTGCAGCTCAGCGCTGCTGCACCACATTTTGACTTTTACTAGTTGAAGCGTTCTACCTTTCTCCAACCCAGTCAAATATGTTAATATCTCTCTTCTAGTCCTTTATTTATATAATGTACATATTTTAAATGTATATTAAATGTACTTTGCAATAGAAGTTGTTGTTTGTGTCTACTAAATGTCTTTCTACTACTCCGTCTTTGATTACTAACTATGATTATTAACCACATATATGCACCTGGGCCTCCAGAGCCTTCCTGGGGTCAGCACAGCCACCAAAACTCTCCTTGAAAAATCACACACACATAATTTCACCAATTTGAACCTTTTTGAATTACTCTAAGGCGGTTTTAAGATATCCATCTGACAGTGTGTACAAATATGAATCCCAGCAGCAGGCATGCACAACAGCAATGCTGCTGCTAAAAAAAAAAAAACTACTGAAAACACTGAAGTCAGGAGAGACTTCAGTGTTTTACTTTTTTTTTTTTTGGTCCGAAATTTCATTTGAAGAGGCATTAAAAAAACCTAAACCTGATGGAAAGAAATTCTACCAGTAGGTGACTCCCTCCTCCTCAGTCAAGCATGTCTTGCAAGGTGTCCATGATGAAGATGGCTCCCAGGGTCAAAAGTAAAACTTTACAGCTGACACAAGAGAGGAGGTTCTTTTGAACTGGCATGAGGCATGATGTCCATGAGCATGTTAGCTGCTACAAGCAGTGTGATTTCAGCAAGACACCTGAGCATGAATGAAGAACTCTGCTGCAAAGCATCAAAACTTCAAGTCCGCAGGCACTGGAGTTCATCGATCTCTGGTCTAAGGAAGACTCTGGAGACAGAAATATGTGTGTATTAGTGTTGACAGCAGCTTTTACCAAAATGCCTCATGCTTGCAAGTGCTATGACCAGTCACTGAAACAAGTTGTACACCACTGGTGAGAAAGATACTTCTGTGTCTATGGGTTCCCATAAAGGATCAGTTTGGACTAAGATGCACATTTTGAGAACTGGAAACAGCTTTGCCTCCTAAAACTAAGCACAAGTGGCCAGAGACGCTACAGGCATTCCCAGTGTCCCAAATGCATACTACATGCTTATACTAAGCAGTACCTACTGTATACTCCATATCTCCAAAGTATACTGCTGCTGTGGCCAGTATATTGGCCACATACTTACAAAATATAAACAAAACAAAGAATCACTGGAATCCAAATTTAATAATTTTGTCACCAATAAAAAAAAACAACAAATATGGGAAGACATCACAGGCGCCATCAATGCAAAAGGAGTGGAGCACAGGGATGTGAAGGAAGTG
>OMLB01018376.1:13290-34838 GCA_900302555.1 Myripristis jacobus | reverse complement strand
ATTAACATAATTTTTTTTTGCTTCATATTTAATGAGTGTTCCTAATGTAATGGGCACTACCGGGTAAAGATGAAACTCACATGATGATATGTTTTCAATGTCCTGTTCACACTTCGTAACGCATTGGTTATAAATAACAAAAATCTGTACTTAGAAATAATATAAAGCCATTAAAACACCAAAATTAATATTTCTTTCCAATTTCAGTCAATCAGTGAGATTTTATGGTGATTTGCATATTTTTCCATTGTCACGTAAATGGGAATACTGGATGTATAAGTGGGGGTGGGGGTGGGGTTATGTTTTATTTAAAGGGCTATTTAGGTAATCAACAAAGAAACATAAAGTACCTGACACATAAACTTTGATAACAATTTTAGTTATAATAATTTTGTGGAAGTTTAAACTGCAGGGGTCAAATTGACCCCAAACATAAAAGATGTTCAAAAATGTGAACATAACAGGAGGGTTAAGTTAGTCTCTCTACATACATGAATTTCACTTACATCTATGTATTTTTCCATGTGATACTTAGAGATGTTTGTGCCTCATACCTGCACTCTCCTCATCTTATCAGCACTTTTATTTTAACCTCCTCCATCTCTTTCTCATCCCATCCTCTTGCTGTTTTTTAGCACCCAGTGTGGGTCTTACAGGGATAATGTCACTGATAGCGGAGCTGCTGTCTGGATGGGTGGCAAAAATAGTGCCTTCTGTGATACAACAGCATCTCCACTTAGGCAAGAGATGACAATAGGCCATTCTTATCTGAGTCTCCTCTTGTTAATCACAGCTTATCTATCCTTGTTCCCTTCTCCCTCTCAGCTCTATCCTAATACTATTCTATCTCTCTGTTGCCAGTGAATGCACTTTATCTGAACCTGCTGGACAGCATATCATACAAGTGTCTACATGCCTTTCTGTTAAACCTCCTCAGCAGTTCTCTATATGCTGTGGACACTGAGCCAAAGAAGAGAGGGTGGCACAATAAAAGTATGTTGCAAATGCTCATGCAGCCCCTCCCACCCACCACACACACACACACACACACAAACACTACTGCTGGTAGCAGCTGTGGTACTGCAAGCCTTCCAGTCCGCTAAGATGAACAAGCAGAACTCATTTAGACATGGCAAATCCTGCTGAATGGTTCATGGTTTAAACCTGGAGCGTGAACTGGCAAATGGGTCCTCATGGAAATAAAGGCATCCGTTTGGACAACTGTGATGAGCAACAGTATCAAAGTACACGCAGCAGCTATGCCATTAAATATACCCGCACACACACACACACACACACACACACACACATACACGCACACACACCACACATATAGGCACATACACACTGGCATTAAAACCACCTCAGCTGTCTCTGAAACATGATTATCTACCAGCCTTACACCCTTGCTTTCTATCCCCCTTCCTCCCCTCATCCAGTGTTTGTTTGTTATCTCTCCAGCCCCCCTCTTCTCTTTTCTGTATGGTTCTGTATGGTTGGCATGCATCAACACAGGGTCCTAAGGAGACAATCAGGCAGGGGAGGTCCAGCCTCCATAAGGTCCTATCTCATGTATCTTAACTACACTGGCATGCACAGACTGCCCACTCCCTTCTGTTTTCACTGGGTGAGGAGCCAAGGACGGCCGGGTCACATAATCAACTGTGTTTCCACCACGGCCTGCCATCTAAACCATCTGCGTCAGTCAGACAACTGTAAAGATATGTTTAACCAGAGTGGTGGTCACCAGGAACAGAGTGAGACATACTGAAACCTCACACAGACATACCAGGGCTGGGCCAGCACTGTTCAACAGCGGATCTTTATAGCAGCAACATTAATACCTCATTTGGAGTGATGTTCGAGACTACAAGACACTCAAATGGTTTAGCGAGGGACTCTGATAAGAAGCATCATCAACAATCATTCAAATGTAGGGAAAAAAGGCCATACGTGGGTCCAAACTTTCAAAAATTATATAAAAATGGTCATTTCAGCTTCATAAAAAAAGATCCAAACTCTCCACATATCCCTTGCGGTGTGGCAGAGCGGTGGGAATGTCGCCCCGTGCCAGAATACAGACTTCCTTTCTTCACAGCTTTCCTTGCGCTTTCCTAGCTATGCTAAGTCTGCCTGTGCTCCAGAGTACCGAAGGTCACCATTTGATTACCATCAAATCAAATGTTAAAATACCAAGCATTCAGCAACTGTCACCAGTTATCAGCGAGGCATGCTGGGAAGCCTATTGTGATGCATCGGTTACACAGATGGTGGTGCGGAAAAGTGGAATACACAGACTGTCACATGAAATAACTGGGCATGCTGGTGAACAACAGCAGTGTATATCCCTGAAATGACCTGAATCCTCATTGAAATCTGGGACTTTGACTGTAATTAAGTTCAACAGTTTGGCCAACTAATGGGGGACTATATTAAATATAGATCCCACTAGATATGACTTCATTCAGTCTTCCTAATTTACCCCACAATCCAAAGCATCTAACTTATCTACATTTGCTGCTGGTGAACACTGACATTCTTGTGTCCATAAATTGAATGTTTGGCCTGATGGTGGCACTAGAGGAAAGACCATGAGGTCCTCAAGAACAGTTGTGTTCTTCCTCTATAGACAATGAATGTAAACAGCCAATTTTAAAACGGTTGAATAAAATCTATTGGAGTTACTGCATTCATAGCCTGGATCGGTGGTGTCAGCAGCAGTCACGGATGAATTGATAATATACCCATCCTCCCGCATTGGAGATAATAAGTTGACCCAGAGGATTCTACGCACACTGTAGTGTGTGAGTGTGTAAGCATATGAGTGTATGTGTCAGCAAAGAACCTGACCTTGGGGAATCCACGAACGGAGCACAGCAGTTTGGTGGTGTATCCCACGGTAGCGGCGCGGTCACTGAGGGTGGTGGTGAACTTGGGTGCCTCACTGAAGTCGTGCTCCTTGTATTCAGGGGGTGTGTAGACAATACCTGTGACACGTGAAACAGGGTCTGGATCAAACTGGGCACAGAGAGACGCTGTATAGCTGTTAGACCTCATCAGTATGCACACTCTGTAAGCACCAAGCAATAAAAAAGGGACCTGAAACAATAACATGGACCATGACTATTTAAAAAGAATAAAGCAGCAGTTTGCATTTGTAGCCAAAAAAGGCTGCCATAGCCGAACACAATAAAATTACATGGAATTCATCCTGAAGGTTACCTGTCTTGGGGATGTGGGCCACCTCCTTGGTGACAGTGGCCGCCTCACTGACGCCCACCTTGTTCTCTGCAAACACTCTGAAGTTGTAGGAGTTGCCCATGATGAGGTCTGAGATTGTGGCATTTAGCCTGTGGTAGTGCTCCAACACTGTGAACCACTCCTTCATCATGTTGAAACACAACAACAACAACAAATAGTTCAGTTTAATATAGAGCAGAATTTTTTGTCATACAGCCATGATGATTTTGTCCTAATTGCACCAATTATTACCAACACATACGGCCCATTTGTAAAAAGCAAATACAAGATAGAAGACAGAGATATTTATCCTCAAGGTGCAGCAAACAACTCAGTTGGCTGTTGGGTTGGGGGTGGGCAGCAGAATGTGTGTGTAAGGAGTTATGGCATACATTGTAGCCGCCTGCCCACTGTCCATTTTGACATTCACCTTCATGCTGACGGTCACATTATCACTTTGACAGCCACTGAGCTGTGACATGTCTTCATCTCCTCTTGATTGATAACCTATTTTGATTCTCTCGCACTGACACCTCATTCAGTAATGACTCAATAATGAGTTTTAACCCAAACTGAAAACCATGATTTGGCAATCCTCTGTCCAGTGCACTGCACATATGTGGCATGTGGTCATTTCTGTGCATGTTACAATAAAATGGTATTGTATTTCCTCCGTCGCATATAGCCTCAATAAAGTCTGGAATTCACTTTTGGTCCATTTGTCAGTGTTTTGTCTATTTTTTAAGGCTAACATGAAGAGCTGTTGTGTACATGGCTATCATTTTTACACAGGTTTTTAAAAATGAAGGTTGCTGTTGCTGCCGGATTTGTTTCATGTGTTTGAACAATCAACATACACTTACGCCACTCAAGCTTCCTCATCTGCCCTGAAAGTACGTGTCCTTAAGTAAGAACCAAAAAAGTCCCTCAAGACTTAGTTCTATAGGATAGGGAGCTAGAGAGAAAGTGTGCTTACATGCACATGAATGTGTTTGTATTTTAAAGTCTGTGGTTGGATAAGCCCCAGCCTCTATTTTGATTTTGTTGGCTCTGGGAGCACTTGGTTTAATATCCCCAGTGTTCCCTGGCAGCAGCATGCTCTCACCTTACTGCCAGACTCCACAAAGACAAAAGAGACCACTGCTGTTTTTCCATTGGCACCTCTGCCTGAGCTGAGTCAATCTGTGCTGCCCTGATCTGCATTTCCATTTCCAGTTCAAGTGCCACGCCCAAGATGCACCGTCTCCAGAGCAGGGTGAAAGCATGCCGGACCTGCCCTCAAGTGGGCTACAGCAACGTCAATCATGGTGCTAAAAAGACCAATTAGCATTTTGCTAGGCTGAGATTGATCCCCCAGATAAAAGACATGCAGTGATCCAAAGCGGTTCCATTGTTTAGAGGAGTTGGATCCATAAGATAGAGAACAGAGGGAGCTTGGCTGTTGAAATCCTGTGTGATTAAGTGCACGGGACATTCAAATCCAAATCTGAGCACACATCATCTCTATAAATGTTACCAGGCTGCTGTTACAGCCAGGTGAGTCAACAATGAGCCAGCAACTGTTTGCAACACTGACGTACATAAAACAGCCAAAGTGTCTCCTTGATTGTTGAATTTCAAATCTCATTTCCATTCTCATTTCATACTTCAAGGAGTGTGACAGCAACTCAACACACCGTTGAATCTGCCACTGTCTGGGTGCAAGTATAGGTGTTTAAGTGTGGACTTGTTCAGCATGTGTGTCTCACCCCAGTCTTTTTGTCGGCCTTCTGGATGGTGTATCCTGTAATCTCTGTGTTGCCATTATCAGTGGGGGCTGTCCACTCCAGGGCGGCGTTGAAGCCCCAGGTGTCCACCAGCTTCACAGTGGCAGGAGGACCAGGCAGCTCTGAGGACAGGCGTGTTTAGTTGCATGCATGCACACAGGGCTGTCAGCACATGGATGTGCAAATCTGTGTTAGAAACATCATTCATGCTACCAAGAACTATCACTGAGTCACTGAGTCTCCCTCCAGATGTGAAATAATGAACCTTGTCTCTGACAGCACGGGGATGACGCTGTTTCCAATTAAGGTAAAGCAAAGACAATATTTTATTTATTTATTTAGTTGGACAAACATTTAAAAAATCATCATCATAAAGTCACACTGAAATGCTGCACAGTTGTGTATATGTGACACGTCACCTCATTAGCTAATTTACAGTTCATTTATTTGTATCTTTATATCAAAAAACATTGTGATTTAAAATTTACTTCTGTAACTGTTGCCCTGCTGCCTCTAAACTGCGTGCACACATCACGACAGCAAGTAGCTGGGAGAGCAGGCTCAGCAGCATCAGCTGGGTCACACAGTGCGACTGTTACAGGTGTCACTGATGTCAGCTAGTGCTGTGTCTTTCTTTTATAGTGAGTCTCCGGCCTCAGACCCACAAGTCCTGCTCCTGCCAACAAGTTAGACAGCTGCACTAATAAAGCAGATTGAATGGGGTGACCTAGAATGAGACTTACATTCAAACGTGTCACACACACACACAACTGTGCAGCTAAATCATGCTTTTTACCTCTTCTGTGACGCCTGGAATGCATACACACATGTGACTTACCCACGATCTGAAGGGTGATGGCCGCCTTGTCCTCAAAGCTGTCCACCTTGACAGTCATCTCGTAGACACCGGAGTCCTCCCTCTGACTGCTGCGGATGAACAGGATGCTGTCCCTGTCACTGTTCCTAACGTTCGCTCTCTTTGTGTCTAAAGGCTCGCCATCCTTAAGCCAGGACACCACAGGGTTGGGCTTCCCCTGAGGGATTGGAGGAGGGAAAAGGACTGTAGGTATATATCTGAACATGCAAGATCAATTAGAATTACTGTAAAACATTTGGCGCCAATATTATATGTTACTCTTGGAATATGGATGTTAATGTAAATATATAGATCTGTGTATATATACTGTATGGGTGTGGGCTTACAATGAAGGGTAGGACCAGGTTGATCTGCTCTCCAACCTGCTTGACGTAGCGAGTTCTGAGAATGCGGGGCATGCGGATCTTTGGACGGTCTGAGGAAAAGCAAGACAATATTTTATGCTTATGGCGAAAGTCTTCTGCATACGTCGTCAGTGATCAGTTTGATATTACATGCAATGGATTTAATTTATTACTGCATGTGCCAGCACATACCGAGTGGTGACATCAGTGCAGACAAATAAATAACGCAACTACTTTACAGCTTTGACATTGTCATCTAACAGTGTACAGAGGCCAAGATGTGTGATGTACATTTCCAATTAATGTCTTGGGTCATGTATGCTGGGAATGGCAGGTCAACAAGACCCTAAATAGACAAGTCACGCATGGTGAGCATGGCTCAGACGACAACACGTGTGAAAGGGCTAAAATTAGTCGCCAAGCAACCTCAAATGGTTCAATCATCCAAAGTAGAAAAAGGGTGTACTGTTATCAAGGAAAAGCGAGTTCAATAGTTTCAAGGATGTCAGAAGCTAAGGGTGTGACAAGAAAAGTTACGATTTATAGTATTCTGTGAGAGCACCACAATGTTAGGTCTTCTTTCAACAGTCAACAATGAATAAATCAATTCAAAGCATTTCATATGACTTCGGGCCAAATTCGGAGCAATTCATTCTATTTATTCTCGGAGCAGATCAATGCAGCTGAATTGGCAGACTTGATGCATTCATGCACTGATTGAACTGTGACACCAATATCACTGTGACTCAAAGGGACTGCATGGCTCAGGAGGTAGAGCGGCTGACAATAATCAGAGGGTTCCTGATGCAGTTCCTCCAATGCTCCTCCAAAGAGAGTGTCGAAGTGCCACTGAGCAAGACTCAGAACCTCTGACTGCTTCTGGTGGGCAGCTTGACACCTTGCAAGGAGATTTCTGCCACTGGCATGTGAGTGAATGGGTGAACATGAAATCATTTCTTTGTGTGCTTTGAGTGGTCAGTAAACCAGAAAAGCATTAAATAAATAAAGTCCATTCATACAGGTGTTCTACAAAGATCAATGATACTATAATTGATGAAAAGTTGAATTGGTGATTGTGTCTTATTTTAAAAGTAACAGAACAAAGGGAATCCAGTTGTGTGTTGCTAGGGGGAGGGGGGGAAAGAAATTTACAGTATCTTGGTGCAGAGAGGCCAAAGAGACAGCACCCGCATCCTTGCAGCTCCTAAAATAGCTGTGAAGATGAGATGGTCTTGGATGACCCCTGACATGTGTACTCATGTCCAGAATAAAGAAGCAGCAGGAAGGTGTCACCACATTGAACTGGCAGTCATTCTTTTGGGGTCTTGCAACATCATGTCTACAAATACTGGTTTCATTTATATAATGATTAAAAAAAGTAGCTGACTTTTTTTGAAGCGGTGCAACTTTGCAATCGGAAACCTTCGGACACCTGAATCAACTCAAAGTTCATGGGTTACCATTGATAGTAAAACCATATGTTGTTTGGATATGAATTTGTTTGGCTGGTACATTATAGTGAGGATTTAATGAGTGTCAGGAGAACTTAGCATGTGTCTACATAAACAGCAAATCTCTCAAAAGCTCTCAGTGCTTACAGGATATATGAAACCCTAAGGGCGCAAGTTTCCTTCACCTCTGTGACCCTGCCACCACCACTGTTTCTCCTCTTCAGCTCAAAATGTGCTCTAACATGGCTTCTTCCCTCTCTTTTTTAATTCAGACAATCACTCAGACAATAGTGGCCTCGTCCCACTCATTGTTGCCTCTCACCATTTCCACACACTTGTCACTATCACCCGGCTGTTGAGATACCGGTGTACAGGTCAGGATCAGTCTCCTGGAGGCATCATTCCCAATGTGGAGCTGGGCTGTGGACAACGTCCTGCTTTGCCTCGAGCCCTAATCCCTTTTAATGAGCACACTTGCCAGCTATGTCCAGAACTGTTCCTGGCATCACAGCACTCGGCAGCCAGCACGTCCTACGGCAAACAAATGATCTATAATCTGGCTTTGTCTTCAGACAAAGGTGCCCTTATGGGGGCTTGCATTGTGGTTTATGTGGGACAGCGAGCGTGGCTGTTTATCAAAAGTGTGCGCTTGGGCGTCTGTAGGACAGCTTGTGACTGACACACAGCTGAATTGATCCCCCACAGGCCACCCAGAATCCATCAATTAGGCTCATGTTTCGCTCCCCTGACTTGACCAGTGGTTCTGGTTGCATGACCGCATTTCTCCCCACCAGGTTCCTCTTTGGTCCCAGTGGTTTAAATCCCCCGAACACAAAATACGCTTGGTGACAGACAGTAAGGTGCCCTTCTGACAGACAGTAAGGTGCCCTTCTGAAAGTGGATGATTAGGACATGTCAGGTTAGGTCAGGTTAGGTCAGCATTACATCTCAGTACAAATGTTACACAGACCATGGGGTTCAAACTCGACCCCCTAGTTAACGCTCAATAAGCCACGGACACAAATGTGAAGTAATTTTGCCTTTGGGATTCTGATATTTTGACTTGTGTTTAGTGTTGCTTGGATGGTCATTTTAACATTGCCAAATAAATTCAAAGTGGTGAAATTCAAAGAAATGAAAACATGTTAAAATAATCACACATTTTGTATTTTTTGTATTCTGTATCAGTTTCTAGTGAAATCATAGTGAAATTAAACTCATTCCTCATCCTGCTGATCATCGCAACAGAACACCAAGCTAATAGAGATGGCGAAATTTTCAAAAGGACCTCCAGCAATATTAAAAACTTAGCTGTAAATCACAGTTTAGTGAAGTGACAGTGGCAATTTGTCAGCAGTAACTTCACACAGCGAAAGTTTTACAAGACAACAGTACACTTGAGAGGCAGCGCCATAAATGATAGCAAGGTAGTGAAGCTCACAGGGTTATGTGTGACTGGTTGACAGATAGCTTATTAGCAAAACCTTTCCTTCACCTGCTTGACACTGCCACTTAAATCACACTGCAGCCTGACTGACACAGCTGTGGCCATCTTGGACCGAGGCAGCTATGCCCTGCAGTGTGTGAGCCGGTACACGGTGCACCAGTGCAACAGATACTGTGCACTGTGAGAGATGAAGACTGCTGGCCTGGATCCTATGTTTCTCTTGTGTCAGATTTGATGCACATCCACATCCAAAAATAGCCCCAATCAGTTAACTGTAACCAATAACCATCACAATGTAACTCATACATGTTCAAATTACACGGAAAGCACTGCACTTGGCTCGCATCGTCACCAAGTCTAGGCACTGCAGGTGTGTGTACACTCAAGTGGAGGTGTAATTCAAAGCAAATGAAAGGTCTTGTCAGCACCTATGGGATTTATGTGCATACAGCTGTGGAGTCCATCTGTGACCCTGGCACTGAACACTGTCACGGCCTTCCTTGTTGTAATATAAGTATTTCAAGGATAGGTCATAAGTTATAGCGATCAAAGAGCTACTGACGGCGGTGAAGATGTAGGGGGAGTTTTCTCCTTTTTAACCTGCTATAGCCTAAAATAGCAGCTGGTTAACAGCCTCAAATAGCAGCTGGTTAACTTCCTACAGTAGAACCCTGCTTAAAAAAAAAATGCCACTACATTTTGCACGCTTATTCTTCATGCACAGCTCCACAGACAGGAAACTGGAGAAAATGTAAAAGACATACATCCTTTTTGCATTGGTTCTGAAGTGACTTAACTCCTCCTTTGTAAAGGTTCAGATAAAACGTGAACAATTCAGAATGAGATTTGCAGGATATATTGTAAGTATTGGTCCTAGTTTCTAGTTTTAGAAGAGATTTGCTTATGACCGTTAATTACAAATTAAATTGTTATATGCCTATGGCCTCGTCTATGTATTAATTTACACATGGGCACTCTTAAACTAACCGACATTTCCCCATAAGTGGACACCTGAGAGTTTGTTTTATGAGCAGTGAACTGGCAGTAACCTGTCTGGTGCTGGGCTTCACTGCAGTACTCACCAACAACCTCACGGATGGGCACAGGCTCTGCGAGGATGGCGGGTTCGCTGCGTCCACCAGCGTTTACAGCGACCACGCGTACATGTAGCAGGTCACCCGTTGCCAGGTTCTTTATGCAGTAGCGGTTAGCTGGGGTCAACGCCTCATTTGCCACAACCCAGTCAGTTGCTATAGGGAAACCCAAAGTTACCATTAGTATGCAGCTTTTAGTGAAATTTGGTCTCTTTTGGTGAAGGTTTGATAGAAAGACAAGTTTCACAACTCATATTAGTTAGATCAGATTCAGATTTTGGCTTATCCTCAATAGTTTTCCATTGCTCAAACTAATGAGGTCTCGTTAAGTGGTTTATTGTGTGTCGACACACGTTTACAAACAACCTGGCCATAAGGGGTACATTTTGGCCACCGTGATGAAACTTAAGAAGGCGGGTTGTCATCTAAGCAAACGAACGGTTCTAAAAGTGGTGTCGGGAGATACAGTGACAGCCGCTGAAATGTTGTCAGCCGTATACGGCCTGGACTCAGCAATGAGTCAATCTGCCCTCTGACACTCTGTGGACAGGTGCAGTGTGGAGGCCTCACAGACACACACACACACACACACACACACACACACACACATACATACAAAGCAGGATCACCATGATTTCCAAACTTACTTCCTTCCTTGCGGCACTCAATGGTGTATCCGTCCAGGCCGGAGTCTCCGATGGTCTCTGGGGTCCTCCATTTGATAGTGAGGCTGCTCTCATTCACATCATCAATGGATAAGCTCAGAGGGGCGCTGGTGGGGACTGAGCAAAGTTTCAAACATTGGAGGTGAAATAAGGACTGAAGTGGACAAAAGCAACCTAGACACTGTGTGGATATAAAGATGGTTAGTTTTAAAGAAGATGCTGGAGTAATTAACCCTGCACTTCCTATTCTATATCAAAGGTTTTTTTGTTTTTTTTTAATAAAAAGACAAAGGATATACATCCATTTTCAAAACTGTTTTTATTTTGTCAACCAAAACGCAAAAGTTATCCTGCAGAAGGTACCATAAATGTTCTTTCATGCTATCAGTTATTTGGTGATAGTAGGTGTAATTTATGTCAGTGCCTTGTGTCCAGGGCAGGGACAACACTGTGTTGTGGATGAACACTGGATGACTATTAATGACGATTAAAAGAGCAGGGAAAGGCCTCAGTCAAGCCTGAGTGTAGAGACAGGCCTTACCTGCAGGAGGAGGGGGGGTGGGGGCCTTGGGTGGCTCCTCAACTGGGGCGGCTTCAGCTGGAGCAGCTAGCATTAAACAAAAAGTCATTTTAGGAACAAAAGCATCTCATGAAGACTTATTGAGCATCTAACAACATTGTTATTTCCTGCTATTCTGTGTGGCTTTCCAGTGGAACAGATAGAAAGAGGTTCATAATTTGTGTGATCGTACACAATTAAAAAGCCACCGTTCCTCACAGCTGGGGAAAAGGCGTGCATTCGAAGCATAAATGTTTGCAGTATAGTGTCAGTGTCTGCTATTTTGTGGTGGAGTGGTAATGCTGTTATGAATATGTTGTGGTTTATATTTACCGTCAGCGGGGGTATCTGCAGCGGGGGCCGCAGCGCTGTCTTCAGCAGCAGGAGCAGCAGCTAGCATTAAAATGCCATTAGAGAAGCCAATTAGTAACTTATCTTATGGCATTACTTATGCAAGGCATTAATCAGTTGGAAGCTAATTTTTATCAAGATGCAATCTATTCTGCTGAAGCAAACAGCAAGACTGAGCACAGGAAACACAGTTTTCTGTATGCAGAGCAACAAGGATGGTAATGGATTTGTAACCACAACATTAACACGTTGCCTGAGGACACTCGAGGACATTTCCAGATAGACTGGGAAGATCACATGCATGACAGAATGCTTAAGACCATCTTTTTGTGCAGAAAAGATGTCCAACATGGGTTAGTAAAGCAACATAAACCTTCAAAATACTTATACATGATGCAATGTTTGTGAGAGAGACATCACAAAACACAGCATATCATGAGCAAGTTAAATAAACCACATATGTATTACACACACACACACACACACACACACACACACACACACACACACACCACACACATATAACCAGCTGTGTTTTTACCGTCTGTAGGAGCTCCTTCCTCAGAGGGTGCGGCTGCAGCTGAGATTAGGGGTTACAGGTTGAGGTTAGCAAGCAGACACAATGCGAGCCATTCAACTGCACTGACCAACTTTCACTGCAGATTTGTGTAAGAGACATGAGAGAAAGTCCTTCTACTGCAGGGGGAAGTGCAGAGTAAGAGAATGCAGCATAGTGGTCTAACTCAAATGTAAAATGACCTTTTCCATGACTAAACTGACCAAATTTAACATAACTTCACTTTGGTCATTTTTATTGGTGTTTTACTCTGAAAATATATTATATCAATATATATATATCAAACATATTGTAGAGCACAATGGAATAAATACTGTATAGTAAACACTGAAAATATTGTATAGTGTTGGAACTGAACTGAAGCTGACAAAACTCCATGTTATTCCCTGGCTTGATCCAAAAATGTGTTAATTCCCTAACCTCCTCAGTATGGAATATAATTCAAAATGCCATAGTTTTCCAGAAATTCCACAAAAATGTGGGAAAAATCATGCAAAAGCAGAAAATAATGTTGATTGATAGAAGCTGAGTAGCTGATTGATTGTTGGTGTTGGGCCACAAATTATAGTTGCTAGCTGGTGTGTAGGTTCATCAGTCGGTTGAAGGTGACATGAAGTCAGTGGATGCTAAAAATCTCATCATTCCCGCTTTTCAACATACAGATTGTTCCCTCACCTCTCGGAGAGAGTGGTAGGACAACACTGCAACATGTCAGTGGGAAACAGGGTCAGAGACTCCCATGGCTAATTTAGTGCAAGTACACTGACATTAATAATGGCCAGTAAATGGTTATTAATAGCAGTGCAATTTACAATCAGCAGCAGGGGCCACATCAGGCGCTTTACCCTGGTGGTGGCATCACGGGAGGCACTGGCCTCAGTGGCAGGAGCGATGGCTAGTGTTAGATGTTAGATATGTTAGCTGGTGGTAAGGGGAGGTTAGTCCTAAACCTCCAGAAAAACCCTATGAAAAGGTGCTGCGGTGCGGTTGGTGTTTCAGGTATTAGTAAGAACTATGGGAGCAGTTGCTTTTTATAATCTCTCATATTACCATCAATGTCTTACAAATAAAAACAGCTCAGCCATTGATGACCCCCAGAGAGAGAGAGAGAGAGAGAGAGAGAGAGAGAGCAGTGTTGTACTGTTTTTATACTGAACCCTGTGATGGAAGATGTTTAAAAAGGGTTCTAGTGATGTGTTGTTGTTGCAAAAGTTTAGCTTCACCATGGAGACAAGTACAGCTTGTTAGGGGTGGTTACCACAAGTTGGGGTGGCAGCTGGTGTTAAGAAACAGTGAATGCTTCAAAATCCCAGCCTCACTAACAAATTTGAATGTAGCTGTGACTCAAAATCACAGCATCGTTGAGACTTCATCACAAACAAAAAAAACATGAGCCCAAGGTTGATGTAAACCACTGTGAAAGTGAACATTTTAGTGAAGCATGCATCAAAAGCTAATGCTTTCAAGGAATCTCTGCAGTAGTCTATGACTGATATTTGCACTAGATTACACCACTGTAATTTGTTTTATCCTCTGCTACTGTCTCAGGACCCCCCTTGGATGCTGGAGTGGGGTCAGCTGGCATGTTTGTGATTTGAGGCGATGTCAGTAATTTAAGAATTTTGATCTTTATTCTATATAGCTCAATTGCACTCTCAAATTCTGACCTTCGCTGCAAACCCAAAAATAGCCTTACATTAGAGTCACTGAAAAAGGAACTTAAGATTCTGCTATGTAATCAATAGGCCTGGCAACCATAGATAACCGGAGCCTCTGAAAATAGAGGTGCCAATTTGTATAATAAGTTGGCTAAATGTTTCAGTGAGATGAAGCCCAAATCAATTTTCAGTGATGAGGCAAACATGAACATACATTCCATTATGACCAATATTGATCACTTGCTGACAAGCATCACACTGTGCCCTTAGCACTGACTGACTGACTCAGGTTCAAAACGAACCTGTTGATGGGGTGGGTGGTGTGATGTAACCGGTTAGATGTCATGTCAGCAGTTAAAAGGCAAAATCAGAGTCCCTCCTGGCTCTGAAGATGACAGTATTCTAAAACCCACTCCGCTAAATAGCCAGAGTGGGATCAAATGACATCACAGATATGCAGCCTTACAGCCTATTATAGCAGCTATCAACAGATGACCTTCCTATACAAGTGCCTAATACGTGGAGCAAATGAGCCAGTTCATGCAGGGAGCAGCGATATGTACATGGCATAACCTGAAAAGCCAGAGCTTGTCCCTGGTGCAAATAGGCTTAAATAAAGACTAAATATGTGGTCAGTGGATTTACCGTCGACGGTTTACCGGGTCAGCTGGGGAAGATGATTGAGGTACCTGTCCAGTTAGGGTTATTCTACTCCAATTAACATTAGACAGAGATAGTTGCAATGCTGGTAAAGTTTGCATCGGCATCCAAGGTACCAGGGGTATACCTTCAGCAGCAGGGGCTTCCTCTGCCGGGGCGGCGGGGGCTTCCTCTCCCCCGGCTGTGGGAGCCGCCTCGGCCGGTGCGTCAGCAGGTGCGACTTCCACAGGTGCCTCGGCAGGCGCAGCCTCTACCGGGGCGGGTTCAGGCTCCGGGGCAGGCTCAGGTGCCTTTGAGGCCGCCTTCTTTGCTGGGGACTTCTTGATAGGTGCAGGTTTGGCTGGCATGGTGCAGAACAACCCAGGGAACGATTAGTCCTCTGGATGTAAGAGCCAGGGCGGACTTAAGTAATATATATAGGCTAGCGTACGGACTGGGGGATATTGGACTCCACCCCCTCCATGACCTCGGCCTCCCCTCCCTCAGTCATCCACATCACCACCTCCTTCTCCCCATATGAGTAATTTCTGTGACACTCAAATAGCCCTAGCAACATTAACACTTTCAACCTATGGAGTTAAAAGAGGCCCTGCCTTCATTTAACGGCATTAACAGAAGTTTTAAAGCGGCAATGCTGTGCGTAAATGTACCCAAAAACATACTGTTAAACAGGAGAGATGCACTCCGACATAGACAATAGCACCAATAAATTATCACATTGGTTTGGCGCCCTCCAGTGGACGCGACTCAAACAACAACCAAACATTGATGACAGCCAGAACACACTGATATGAAGAATGGCATGACTTTATTGAGTGTCCATAGAGCAATGTTAGACATATGGGATTTGCTGTGGTTATAGAGACATGCCATGCCATAAATCCATTATCAGCCCCCCTTGTCAAGCCAAGTGCTCCTTCCCACTAGAGGAAGACATTAAGACCAAGGATGCCCATTGTCTGCATACAGGTGCTATGCCTTCTCTTATATCTCTATACTTTAGTGATTGTTGTCGCAGATGCGCTGACTATGTACAGTGTTTACAATAGTGATGTCCTGTACAAAAGAGAAAGAGAGAGAGAGAGAGAGATAGAGAGAGAGAGAGACTTTACAAATAATTGCATAAGAAAAAAACCACAAATATTTGCCTTTAAAAAACAACATGAAAAGAGGAAGATATCCAGTTATTAAAAATCCCCCTTGATAAGGTAAGCATGGTAGGTCCAATGAACAAAACTTTGGGAACACACAAGGGATACGTGCATTAGCATTACATCTCCAGGTAAAATCCACTGCTGCAGCTGTTGTTACACTGCTTCCACTCTCAGGCATCTTCTCAAAGATATCGAGTCTTTCACACTTATTGTAGGTTGCTAGATGTGAAACCACATCAAATCACACATCTGATAAGCAGCTCCATCATGACACATTATCTGTTCCACTGAAGAGTGCACACCATAAATGATGCACACACCAAATCCTCCTCACACCATCAGTCTATCACCATGACAACCAGCCGAAGGTCAGAATGGCTGCTCACTCTCTACCCAGCATTCTCTCTTAACTCTGGTCATTAAAGTGACAACATTAAAGTGACATCAGAGTAGGTCAGAGGAAGTGATGCTCCCCAGGTATGATATCTCCCTCTAAATCCAGGCCTCTGTGTGGTAGTTTAAAGCAGCTTAAGAGCCGCTTCAGGCCATATAGTGTTTCAGGCACTGATAGTCTGAGGCAGCATGTCTGTACTTTACACCAGCACCCTGTTTGGAAGGTAGAGGGACATCTGAACAGAATATGGCAGTCTGAGGTAATCCGGGGTTAAGGGGCACAGAGCTGAGAGGTGAGAGTGCATCTCTGTTACCTACAGTAGTTTCCTCCTGTTGCATGTCTCCTTTCCATGCCTTGCTCCTCATCAACACCTCCACATGAACAGTCAAGATGTAGGCAATAAATATTCTTTGTAATCTAGTAGCATATATTATGTGCAAACCGAGGAAGGAAAGAAATGGGAGGAAGCAACTTATAAACGAGATGCTCTTCTTCCTCTTACCCCTCAGCTTTGTGTACAGCAGCTGGTACTGTGTCTAACTCCTAAAAAATGATACACAGAAGGTTCATTTCTACAGGTTGAAAAAAGTAAAGTTATTCCTCAAAGATATAAACAGCTAATACAGTGGAGTAGGAAAAAAATGGTTGTTGTTGTACAGGTACCACTGCTATAGTGGCATTCCATCACTGGTGTTCTGCACTACACCTTGTGGCATGAAGAATGATCATGGAAAACAGCGATGGCTGAAGTACAACCCTTCCTTCCTGCTGCTGTCAATAAACTGACACTGGCTTTCTATCAGACTCAGTGGCATGTTAGGTAAAGGTGATAGTTATTGTATGCTTGTAGTCAGTGAGGATGACCCAGTATAAAATCCTACAAAATCAAGATTTAAAAGCTGAAGGTTTCATATATATTTATATATTTATATATCACAAGAGGATATTGTATGTTTTAAAACTGATATCTGAGTACAGGATATAAGCAAGCATAGCCAGAAATGGTAGGCCGTGTTGGCAGAGTAGATAAACAAGTAGTTGCTTTTTTCCTGTGTGTTCCATTTGTCAAATATGTTGTGATGGGCCACGTGTCTGCGTAGTCCACCACAGCCAGTCGGCTCACACTCTCCACAGGTATCCGGATAGTGAAGTGAGTGTTTGGAGCCAGTGTGATACAGGCAGTTTGCTGGAGTCGGCACATCTGTGGTTGTGACTATATTACTGGACTGAACCACTGACCACTGAATCCACTGATAATGACATTTTCTTTATAGACTGACCCTAAAACTGATTCAATATTCACCCATGCATGTCACTTTTGTAGCTACTTGCAAATTCACAGTTATGACGTTTGATGCATTTCATAAATATAACTGAATGGCATAATGGCTGAATTTAAAAATAATAATAATAATAATTTCAAGGCCATTTATAGACTAATGTGAGTGTATGCTGTATTCTACCAAGCACCTTTGATAAGTGGGATAGCACACTAGCAGAGCACTGAGGCAAAGATCAGTAAACACTGCCACCTAGAGGACTTACTTGTCAACTGCAATGATTAGGTCAATATGATAGTCCCCTTTCACTGATGCAGCCCCCTAAAATCCAATTGTGACAAGTAGGAAATAAAGTGCATTTTTGGCTGTTGTCGAGCAACGGTCGTACTTTGGGGGAAATCAGATGTTTCAATAACATCTGAGGTTAATTTCTTTGTCAAAGGAAGCACGTGCCTTGAAAGAAATCCAGTAAGCACCTGTCTTTAGTGGATGTTATGGTAATCCAAAAATGAAGAGAATGGGTCTTGAACGATGGGATTATAAGGTTAAGTTTTGCATCATATTATTCTGGTTACCATGCACTTGCAGATTCAATAACAACCCACCAAGAACAAACTGAGGGCAGAGAAGAGACAAATTGATATCTTTTCCTGATATGATTACCAGAGCTTTCTAAGAAAGCTGTTTCACCATTTTTTTCCAATGTTCTAATAGCAGGGCAGACCATATCCTTAATACATAATCAATCTCTCTGTAGGTCCTTTATGTTCATCATTTAGTTTCGTAACTGCTCACTGAGCACACAATAAGTTCATTATTGAGTCTTTACAGTCTCACTGGGATTACACCCTACGTTTCACACTGTCAGCTTTTGTTAGCCATAATTCAGAGTCTGTAGATCCATGGCTTGGCTGAAGATGCTTAGCCATATGACTAGGCTGTGACAGTCTGGCACATGTTATCCTCAGAGTGTAGTCTGGAGAGTGGGATCCAGACTGCCTTCCCGCTCTGGAGACTCTATGTAGTTGGCCGACTCTTGGAGCTTCAGTAGCATGGCCATCTGGACAGCAGGGGGTGACAGAGATGAAGAGTGTGTTAAAATTTCAGTCCAACCATATTAAATCCAACCACAGGACAATGTTTCTGTGAGTGAGGGTGTACCAAGAGTGCTGGCTTAGAAACAGATATAAATTTTTAGTTAATGATGTAATATGCAAAAATGATCAGTACTCATTAATTTGATGTATTTCTCTCCTTCTGATAAGGGCTGATATGGATTTTAAAAAGTAACGCAAAAGTCAAGTAATGTGATTACAGTTTGTAAATAAGTTTGTCTTTATTTAATTACTTTTTTCATGTAAATTACCCATCACTGTTGTCTATACCCATTTATTCCTATTCAGGGTCATGAGGAACTGGATCTTACACAGCTCGCCAGTCCATCAGAGGGCAAATGCACTGACAAACACACTCATGCACACTCATACACATGGCAATTTAGAGTCTTCAGTTCACCTGGCCTGCATGTCTTTTGACTGTGGGAGGAAACCGAAGCACCCAGAGGAAACCCACGCAAACACAGGGAGAACATGCAAATTCCCCACAGAAAGGATGTTCCCTGTACCCGGGAGGTGACAGAGCTAACTAATGAGGCACCGTGGTGTCCCTCAACTGTCGGTGTGACACTTTTCTCAGGGCGATTGTTATTAGGGCCACTGAAACATGCCTTGCATACACATGCATTTGCATCCACCTCTTAACAGAACCTCTTACCAGCGGGTCTGATTCCAGTGTGCTGGGTTGAGGTGTATCTTTGGGGGGTTTCCTGTCCTCGCCGGGTGGGCCAGTGCTTGGTGGAGGTAGGTGAAAGAGCCTTGACTGGTCTTGCTGGGCATTAGGCCAAGGGAGGGTCCCTCTTACCCACTCCACTGGGTCCTCCCACACTGCCTTCTGACCATGCACCTGAGGGAAAAACACAGAGAAATACTTTAAGAAACACATCAAAACTAATTGTAAAATGAAACAGAAATTAATGAAGTTCTTGTTAGAGCTCATGGTACAGTAGGAAAGTTTGATTGTGTGTGTGTGTGTGTGCCTCTGAGTGTGTGCTCACCTTGATACCATCCTTGGCTCCCTCCTGCAGGTAAGGTATGATGGAGTGGTTCCACAGGTCGATGAACCATGGCCTGAACTCTGCCACCGTCACCGGGCATGACAGGAAGAAGCAGGGACCTATGGGAGGCAGCACTTCCTGTAAGATGGTCTTCTAATTCCAATGAGCATTCATTTGCATACTGGGCTTCATTTTCTGGATCATTCCCTGTTTCCTTATTTCCAGATCAAACACCCTCATCTCTCCCCCAATCATTACCCTGTGTCTTACCTATGAGGAAATCTGAAGTGCTGTGTTTCTCCAGGAAAGCGTGGAGATGGTACCAGAGCTGAGGGACCCAATCTAGAACAGCGAGTAGAGCTTGGCGCGTTGTTGGGTCCTGCTCCTCCTTCTGCTGGGCCTCCACAGCTTTACGGTGCAGGTACCTCAGCAGGAAGCCATTAGCTGGCTCCACATTGTTAGAGAACATCACCATCCTGCAGTCACACACATAGAACGGTCATCATGAGTGAATATTTTTTACTGTGTATGAGGAGTTTGTTTTGTTTGACAATGTCTTACATTAGGACAGAAGGTATTGCGAGATTTGTCTGACTCTTGCTTTACCTGAAGCTAAGGTGCAGTCCATGGTTAGACGACATTTTCACAGGCTGATTGGTCGTTCCAATGATGTAGGGACTGAAACATCAACACAGATTAAAATTTTAATTAACATAAACTGAATCTCAGTTCGACTCTGGTGAATTAATGACTATCAGTGACTCACCATTTGTGATACTTGCAGGTGAGCGCTCCATTGACTAGCTCACTGATGGCTGCTGCATCACTAATGTCGTCCAGGATAATAACCAGTGGCAGCTCTGCACCACTTTCTCTGTCAATTTGATTTGCCAGGTTGGACAGATACAGCTGCAACTCCTGTGAAATAAATGTCTTAGGGTTACATCATTCTCTGTCTGTATAGAAGGATAATAATATTTGTGTATGAAAAACTGGTGGCCCAAGCAAGGTCAAATATTGTGAATCATGTGTTACCTTTTGTGACTGACGGTGCATGTTGAAGGTGACAACAGTATTGTGACCTGGGAGTGTGGACTCATGGTCAGCCTCTGGCGAGTCGGGCAAGCTGCGCTGCAGGAGGTACTGGGCCAGACGCTGTGCCAGATAGGACTTCCCCGTCCCACTGGGCCCTGACAGAACCAGACGTCTGTGCTTGAGCAGCAGGCTGATGTAGTGCAGCATCATAGGCTTGGGAATCAGAGTCTCAAACACAAGAGAGTCAACGCATTTCTCTCTAAGACCTAGAGAGTGGCAGAGACAGGGGAGGGAGAGAAAAAGGCATTCAGCGTCGGGACTGAATACTGGTGCTCAAAAAGCTCCACTTCATGTTCATGTGATGTTACTACGTTTAAGTATTTATAGTTTGCTTCCCAGTGTCAGTACAGGACACTGACCTTTCAAGGTGACAAAGATGCGAGCAGGCCCACTGCCGAGACAATGGCAAGGTGAAGCTTGGGGCTTGTCTCCTCCTATCACTCTATGCCCTCCCTGGGCCAGCTGGTAGCTGTGGAGTGAGTCACCGGATAAACCCAGGCTGGCTGTTGGGTCCACTTGTGTTAGGTAGTCCTGTGCAAAAATACCACAATCACAGAGAAGAATAAATTCAACAAAATCTACGAGGTTTGATCCTTTAAAGTCATAGCCATACCATCTGTTAGAGCTACTGTGTTCAAAATGAAATGAGGACAGGCAATGACTTACTCTTAAGGTCTTAGCTATGAGCGAGTCCAGAAAGGCCCAGTCAGTCATCCTATTGACCAGCACTGAGCCGAGGTAGTAGTCCTGTTGCTGTTTATTCTCCTACAGAGAGAGAGAGAGAGAGAGAGAGAGAGAGAGAGAGAGAGAGAGAGAAATAATA
>OMLB01018374.1:20837-35924 GCA_900302555.1 Myripristis jacobus | reverse complement strand
CGTTGTAATCCCTGCTCCAGCCTACAGGGGCAGAGCTGAGCATGCACTTAAACACTCACACACCGTCAGGTCCCCACTTGGCTAAAATTAAAAAAACTTCACCAGAGGGTGTTACACTTGATTTTAGCATGATTTAAAGCATGACCAAGTGGGGACCTAAAAAATGTCCCCACTTGGCTATGCGGTCCCCACTTGGTGAGTGTGTGACGACGCCGAAGTCCCCTCTTGGATAGGTAGGTAAGTGCACACACATGCACAAAGAACACTGGAAAGCTGGGGCTGAATGGAAGAATGGCGGACTTTCAGGTTGGCGTGGTGGATGGCCGCTTCACCGCCTGCCAACTGAACACTGGGTCACCACAGTCTGAATCAGCCCAATGAAAACAAATGATTTTTTTTTTTTGTGTGTGTGTGTGTGTCATTGATGGATTTAGAATAATGATCTTTCCACTTATGCAATTTTTTCCATGAAGATATCACTATTTGCTAGCCCTGCTGTATTACAACAGTTAATGTCATTTGGGTTTTTCATATTTTTATATGGGAATTACTGCAATCCTGGCCTCGGCATAAGGCTAAAATGCTTTAGGTAATTTTTGCCACATATTCTTTTGGAATATAAAAACATTTCTCTTTCTTCCCGCAGAACCCAAAGTTTACTTATTCATCAGATGAGTAGGTAGCAGTGAGCTCGGGTACCCTTGCGGCAGCGACAGGAGAGAGAACAGATATCTCAAAAAGATGAATTTTTGAATTAGATACCAGCTCGGATTTGCATCCTACAGAGAGCCGAGAGTACCAGAGAGTGTGCGGCCATTTCCATTTAATTCCTCTCTCAGTTTCCCTCTCAGCCGCTACAGTGCGAGACCCCCTCCATTGTCGGCCCACCCCTGTTTCCCCTTTAGCGCCACCCGGTAGCCAAGTGGAAACACATTGTAATTAAATCTGTCCTTTATCCTTTCTGTTTCCACTTTCGTTGCCACTCCTGTCTCCTTCACTCTGTCTCTTTCGTCCCCTCTCTATTTTCTGTTTATTCAGTCTGTCTTTCCTCTGTCTGGCACATAGGATGAAATACCAAGCCAGCGGTCTGGGTCCCTGCTCCCATTCAGTTTGTTAATGACACTGCCATGTGTCACTGAGGGTGGCTGAGAAGAAAAAGGAGTGGGGAGATGCTGTTCTTTTTTTTTTTTTTTTTGTCTTTTTTTTAACTTAACCCCTCGACAACAGACAAGCTCTACCTCTCAGAAATCTCTCAATCAGTGAGCCATTCGGTTTCACTCTTTAATATAGATATGAATGTTTGGATTTCTAATTTCTACAAGTCTGCAGTTTTCATCTGCTACACACACACACACACACACGCGCACGGGCTCTCGGCGCACAGGATCAACCGATGATATATTGTGTCCTTTGGTGAGCTTGGACAGGCCATCTGCACATGGCATTTCGCACATTTTTAATTGGAGGGAGTACAAATGATGTTTCACTGCTGCTTTATAGGCTGTTTTCATTTCCTGGTTGCCTCTCTGTGGTTTTGCTCTGAGGTTATCTAATTGTACTATGGCAACAAAACTGGTGTTGGAGATTGAGTAAACAACAATAAACAACAAACAGTGGAGGAGAGCAGCATCTGCTTCGTATTATTTTCCGTATTTTTTGCGTCTGTGTGATGTGCATTTATCTGTCGGACTCAGAGTTGAATCCGGGTTCAAGGCTGTTCGGACGTGACGTGCGAAACCCTAAACCTACTGTTGTGCTTACCACATTAACATCCAGGGATATTTCAATTATTGAGGAGTTTTCAACACTCAAACTGCGGAAGCACACAGGGATGAGAGGGACTCAGACGGCTAAAATGGCATTTGGATTTTAGGTGCCATGGCTAAAGCATTATCCTAAAGCCCAAGAAAAATGTCCTGCACTGATGGAAGGGCAAACAGCAGATAAAAAAAGCTCTGTATTTTAGAATCTCTTATCGCACATTACTGTATGTTACACAACCACATCCATAGCGTCTGCCTTAATGTGCCCCCTGATAGCTTTGCCAGAAGAATTCAAATTATTGATAAGAGCTATAATCCAGGGATGGGCAATGCAGACAGATTTAAATTGCCTTCATCGGGGGGTTCTGCTCCCATGGTGGCCTGAATATGCAGAGCCTGTTAGAAAAGTTGCATTATTTATAGCCACACATCAGCCATAGATGAGCTGTGCTTTATAAATGTATAGAAGTGTATAGTGTAGCCGAGGCACATCTATATCTCACTGTGCCGTCTCTGTCCATCAAAACATGGATATTAAACGCAAGCGAAATCCACAGCGTTTTAATATTAAAACAGTCCGGAGATACCAGTAGGCCTACACTTTGGTGATATTGAACTGAAATGAAAACATAAACTTGCGTATTAGCCGTTGCTTTCTAAAATAATCCCAGGAGCAGCGTGCGATCATTGATATCTGTTATTGCAGACTGTGCCCGTTTTTAGACTCCAGCGTGCTGAATCACATGGGCAGGGAGCGAGGCGTCGTTCTTTACTTACGGAGTGCCGGACAGCTGGCTCAATATGGCCTCGAAATTATCCCAAAAATGTCTAATTAGGATGCGCCTAATTCAGAGAATGTCTGAGACAAACAAACAAACAAAGAACAAATCTTTTGATTCATGCACAGATTGGGCCGCGCTTCTGTCTTGCGGCGGCGTTGGGCAATTAGACACGCCTCGAGGCACGACTGGCTCTGTGCTGCTCTCCAGCATCACACGGCTGTTTGATAAATATAGCAGTCTGGGCTCCACTGGGTCACCGCAAGGGCAACTGCTGACAAGACGCTGCAATGCCAAGAATCTCCCTCGCCTCTCCCTAAAATCCTGCCTTTCACTCTCGCTGCCTCTCCCTGTTTCCCTTCCTGTCCTCACCTCCCTCTGGCGCTTTTTTCGGCTTCCACACATGACTACATCACTGACATATCGAAACGCGTTGTTTGTCTCCGAAACTAAACCTGCTGCTGTTTTTGTGTTACTATTTCCACAACCGCTCTGCTGGAGCCTGTTTCCGCTGTATTGATGACATTTTGGGTGCGAGAGTCACAGGATCTTGTAATCAGCGCCGCAAATGAGATTTTTAATTGAGGCAATGTAACATAAGCCCCCAAAATGGGATCATATGAGATATAATAACCAAACTTTCATAATTACAACTAAGGTGATTTACTCAATAATTCACATTTTTGCCAGAATTCAATTTGCATTAGTGTACTGAGTCTGGCCACGACTGCAAAATGTCCTTGTACCATCCGTCACACATTCCCACATGGGGATAGTGTGTGTATTTATTAGTTAATTCAGACTGGTGCACTCAAGAATGCAGACATTCGGAGCAACCTATTTTTTGAAACTCTGAGGCATGGCTGGCAGTTATTATGCACTGTGGTTGGCTTCATGTAGTAATGGAAGTATATAAACACAGCAGGGGGGCCCCAGTCTTCATTTTGCACAGAAGTGAATGAGGAAAAGGTTGTGGAGTCGAGTGGCGACACCTGTCTCTGTGAGATGATAGGCTGAAAATAGTTTTTTATGTCATTTTTTAAGTATTCGTGTGCTTCCACAGCAGGAATTCAGTGCATGAAGAGGATGAAATGTTTGTCAGAATCAGAAATACTTTATTGATTCCCGAGGGGAAATTTGGTTGTGCAGAAATGTCAAACACATTGTGTTAGTGCAAATAAAGCCTGTACCAATCCTTAAATTGATTCCACAGAGTTTCAAATTTAGCCTATAGAGGGCAATTATCTTAAAGGGAATACAATGTCTTCATTATCAAGCATGAGGATGAAGTTAAAGAGTGCTGACCGCGAGGAAACTCATTTCCACATGTTTCTCGCGTGTCTTTGGCTCCCTGTAGCTGTCTGAAGTTTGAGTTTAACTCCCAATTATCTATAATGAGTTCCAGTATCAGTGTTTCGGCACCAGCACTTTGTTCTCTTAAATTTGCAGTGTTCTTCATCACTTATTGGATATGAAAGTCATCATGCTGCGCAGACAACAGGCAAGAAGGATTTGGGAATCGTCTGCCGCATCCTTCCTGCTTTATCCAGCCTTCGCAGCAACGAACCCGCTCACATATTGCAGATTAGATGATGTTAATGAAGTTAATGGCTTTGTAATTTATTTATATTACGCCTCATCAGCCTGAGAAAAAGTGAGTCACTCTGAGAGGCCTTTGCATGTAAACAAACCCTGCATTTTGTGTATGTGTTTGCATGTGTGTCTTCATGAGTGCATTCACATGTACACGTATGAGAGCACGTCCCTTGTGTTTGCGTGCACAGCTTATATATTTGAAAAGCCAAGCTGACCCAAAGCCAAATGAAATGGGGCTGTGTGTCCTCCTTGGGCACTCTACATAATTACATAATGGAAAGGACTGAAGGGAAGTAATGTATGAACTGTATACCAAAAAGGCTTGATGTTTGGAAATGCTGGAAACGCTGGAGGGGGCTTGGCTGTGACAGCGCTGTGGTCCATGCTGCTGATTATAGAAGGGCCCTGGGGTAGGTTGCTTTGATTTGGTTGACTGATGACGGTAGGAGGTCTGGCTTGATGGGAAGCCTACCAAAAAGGCTTCTGCAAGGTTTGTTGGTCCATTACAAGAGTCTGCCTGGGCACACACTCATTCACAAACACACACATAAACACACACACACACACATGAAGCTTAGTGAAAATAGAGCTGTGGCCAGTAGTCCACAGAGTACAGGCAAGTTAAGGGCAAACCAACCAGCCTCTTACATCCCGCAAGGCTCCTTAGGAGAAGCCTGACATGCTGAAATGGGCTGTACTCCTTAAAGAAAAGGGGTCTGTGTTAGGGGTCACAGCATTATTTCTTTATCCACCAGAGCTGAACTTCTATTCAGCTCTTATTGGGCCCTTAAGGACCTTCCTGCTGCTGGACTTTTTATGTGTGTCAGGTGATATGTCACTGGCACCGGCTATGGTTACTTTTGCATTTTAAGTCCCCAATTTTTGCAGTGGAGCTTGCCTTGATCTCATTGTGCCTGCACTATTTCATTAACCTGATGTGAAGCAGCAGTCTACAGTGCATTGTGGTGAAAAGAGACAGACGTTCTGCCATGTCTTCTGGATTCCCTCTGAATGCATTGGTAATATTTGACACTTTTATGTTCATTGTCACTGTCTGGATCAAGTCTTTACAAGTTAAATAAATTGTTTTCCTGTGCCACACAAATTTGTATGTCTAGTGTGGTGGGATGGAAGCCTGAAATATGCATGCCTCTGGCTTTGTTGGATGAAATCCTTCAGTCAGTCCTGTGGAGAGAAACAAAACAAAACATAACACTCCTGTATCTCAATTGTGAACTCTGACACTCTGGATTGATGCTGCACACACCGTTCAGACTTACTTTGACCTGTGCCAAGGCGAAGGCCTCTGGTAGAGATTTGAGAGCCACTTAAGTCACTAAGTAGGCAGTTTGCCTTGAAGCCAGTGTTATTACCCAGCTGATATGAGTAAGGCGATGTGAAATTGAAGAGATTTAACTTCCCCTTCCATCCATGCCAAAGTCATGTATCACCTGCCAGTGCCACGTTTTCATTTCCAATTCACAATCAGAGGTGATGCACATTCTGAAGACACACAATATTTCAAGGTTGGTTTTCTGTGGCTTGGTCACCACCAGCACACAGCAGTGATCAGCATTCATGTCAGGAAATTAGAAAACAGTGACTGTCTCACAGCATTACGGGTGAGAGACACCAGATTTTTCTCCATGGTTAAAACAGAGCCAGGGGCCATAATGGTCGCAGGGAGTCTGAGGGAACGACAGAAAGAAAGAGAGAAGGAGAGAGTGCAAATAAAGAGTGATGTTCTTAAGGGAAAGCTGTGGAAGACAGAATGGCGGATTAAGAGCAAAGAATGATGAACTAGATAGTATCTGGAAGATAAAAAGAGCTACTGGGGCAGAGAGAAAGAAATGGGGTGCAGGCTAAGAGCTGAGAAAACAGCTCCAGGTCCAGAAGTCTTTGTTACAAGAGACTCATGGCGCTCCGGCTCTGTCAGCACCGGCTGTGCACCCTGCCGGCCCACCGGCGGGTTACAGGCCACCCAGGGGTGATAGACCTCACCACAGCCAGGCTTTACGGCCACATCCACACACACACCGCAACCTAGGGTCAGCCAGGAGGAATAGGCTTTCCCCATAAAGGAACATTCCCGCTCTTTATGTGCCTTGTGTTAAATACTTAAAGGCAAGTGCCGTTTTCTTTGATCACACAAGCCGTTAGCGAGGTAATACCGAGTTCACCTGCTCGACTCTTATCTAGCTGATGACAGAAGCCTTAACGACAATGATAATGTGAGGATTTAAAGAGGATTCAACACCATAACAATGCACTTAATGTACTCTAATAAGCACTGACAGCGGTGTGAGAATGATCATGGCCACCGTGTAGACGGTACACAGTGATTTCCTCCCACTATCCCAAAGCAAATGCATACATGCAGCTCAATAATTAGAATATGACAATAGCTTGGTGAAATGCATTTATTAAATGTTAAATCTTAAGTGGGTTGTTCATAGTAACATGGTTGTTGCTAAAGGAAAAATTCATCAGCAAACTATCAATCTGCCCCTCACAAGTACAAGCTCAGTGTGGATAGACAGAGTTTGTCAGTGCTCTTTGGCAGGAAATATTTCCCAGTGAAAGTCTTTGCCCTCGAGCAATGTGGATTATGCTGAGCAACCACAACACTGTTTATGGAAAAAGCTGTTAATGCTTAGTTTTTCATACATAAATTTTTGACGTTTTGACTTCCAAAAATGAACTCATCCAGCTCCTTTTTATTGGGGTGGAGATAGGGGAGATCACAGCAATATGGAAATCTCAATAAATCACATAGAACCCATCTAGATGGAGAGGCTGCACTGTAAGGCTTGGTAATTCTTAGGTGAGTCATTCAGACAAAACTGGGCCACTCATGGTGTTAATTAATTAAGCAATTTGGATGCAAGTGCACCACTAGACAATATATATTTATGTTGATTTGTGATGTTGGAGTGTAAAAATAATGGAATTCATCTAATTTAGTCCAACTTGCACCTCCGTCAAGGACGTTCCAAGGCAAAACTTTCAGCCATCTGGCCTTCAGCCCGTAGCTGCAGGCAGTATGGCTCCGACCGCAGTGCCTTGGCCTGGCAGGTAGTGTCTGCTTATTACAATACACAGGTCCAGTCTGCTGGACGCACAGGGCAGGCGAGCAAGGCCAGCAACTGAACAGTGCGAGAATGCATATCTCTGCATTTTCTGTACGCATCTGATCAGTGTCGCTGCCTTTTGCCAAATCGCCTTTATGTGTGACTTTTGCACAAATGGAGCTTCATAGACTTTCATGTGCGCTGATGTCATGACCGTCTGCGGCGCACCGGACGTAATCCTATCTCATGACATAATCAGCTGCAAACAAGGACTTTTTAGTAAATTAACCACTGTTCATTGTTTACTAACCACTTTCACCTGGTTTAATAGAAAGCAGCACAGCTCTCAACAGCTAAAAAGTCATTATGGTCTACTGGGGACAAGCGACACTCATTAAAGCTGTTAAAAGACAAATCATACAGGTGCTCTTCTACTTAGCATCATAAAAAAAAGTGACTGTGGTTGGATGCTGTTACGCTGTCGTCGTCCAAACATGCTGCGATTAAATGCATAATTCAGCAAACACCAGGATTAAATTCAGGGACAACCTCTAAACAGCTTTTATGAGGGAAAATTTGCATCCAGACATGGCAATAAACACAAAAACAAACTTGTAAATATTCTTACTGTATGTGAACAGCAGTGTTAACATCTTGCGCTCGGTCTCCCTGCAGTGGCCGAGGTCAGTGTGGTCAGTGTGGTGTCTGTGGGGAGTTCAGGTGGACCAAACACCTTCCTACTTAAGTGATACCATGTACTGAATCTTTACTGTGCATAAATTATTTTGACTTGTAAAAGGTTGTTTTATCGTCATGCTATTTCTCTAGTTATTGCTCATAGTTCTGTATTTATCTACATAGCCATATGTATATCTATATATATTTATGCGTGTGTGTGTGTGCAGTTCAAATGCAGTGTTAATAAGCAAAGCACTGCTAAAGCCATTTATCTCAGATTCTGAAGCTGAGGTTGCAATGTTTTTATTGATACAAGAACTGAAATAAAAAGTAAGGATTTTTTTTTTTCATTTGAATACATTTAGCTTGATTTTTTTTCCAACATAGCAAAACTCCTGATCTGATTATATCTGCTTGTATTACTCATTTTATTTGGAGTACACACTATATAGACAGGGGTTACGCTTGTCTTTATATTGCGGTTCCAGTGGTTTGGCCCATTGACTGGAGGTGCTCCACAAGGCCACGTCAAAGCACACCTCCTCTTCTCCCTCGCCCACAGGTTAAAGCTCTGCCCCGCCAAATCTACCAAATGACACGCCGCAGCTTTGTCGAAAAAGTGAGAGGACTGATGTCACACAAAAGCCACATTCCCCTAAGCAGATTAAAAGCACCACATCGCCATTTGAAATGCTGCGTGGTGCAACTTCTGCATTCAACATACATCAATGTTTTGACTTTGATTGAAGATACAATATCGCTGCCTGCTGTGTGCTTGCCTCCAGGAATAAATGAATGGTTTTAAGATGGATCGAAGCTTTTTTTTTTTTTTTTTTCCCATCCAAGGTGTGGGGTCAACTCATCACTCACACCAGTGTTTACAGTATGTCAGACACTGCTGATAGAGATGAGAAAAATGCAGTGGCAAAGGCAGACTAGCTGACAGTATGCCACATTTGACAGTTCAAGCACAAAAAATAAATAACAATCAACTCAAATTAGGATCTCTAATTAAACATGAACATTTTAAACACCATTAAAATCATTATGGCATTTTCATAGGTGAAACAGGTGAAACAGTTTTGATCCTCCTAAAAATACCCAATATGTCAGAGCAAAGATCAGGTGACGCATTTTCAAATCCATATAAACATCAGTAGAACTGTCATGTAATTAGATTTAGCCTTTATTGCTTAACTCCAAATGATCAATTAGCTTTTGAAGCTGCAAGGTGATCTTCATATCAAATGTTTTGGCTTCAAATATTTATTTATTTTTCCTCTCGGTTGGACTGAAGTAAGTCCAGGTCAGCAGTTCATGGCAAATTCAATGTCCTATTTCATAAAAACATTTAGTCTGAGTGATCTTACTGAGGAAATAATTCTATACACATTATCGACTAGAATGTTCTTGGTGAAAATACAGCCTTTGAAACTCTGAATCATTGATCTACACTGAGTGTATAAAATATATTTCCCCGATATTGAGCTGCAGCCGCCTCCGCACAATCCAAATCTCAGTTATCTCACAGTTTAAAAATTCTTCTCCAACTCATTTGCTTTTCTTATTTACATCTCCTCCTTTGGGACGAATACACATTTAACAGGGAAATCAATAAAACAAAGCCTTTTCCATGGATTCACATCAGTGGTGTGCTTTCATGGAAATAGTACATGTTTTGCGAATAATACAGGAATGATCATTTCTTTGATTGATCACCTTTCTCTGACCTTCCATCTTTGGCAAATTCCTGACAGGTTTGTATAGAATTTCTCCGCAAGGTGAGCAATGTGGATTTTTAAGTGAAGGTTCATAAATAAACTATTATCATCAGAAGAGAATCATTCCCATATGGGATAGTCCAAAGTGAATAACCAGGTTGAAGGAGATGGACTTGTAGCTGGCGTTGCTGTTGTTTGGTATCAGAACTCCTCGGCTCACATGGATCCGTTTAAAGGCCAATATGGTGCTCATCAGGGCTTAATGCTCGACTTAAACTTTTAACAAGCAGCTCTTTGGATATTAAAATTGCTTGTCAATCAGACCATATTTCTCAACGAGGGGATAACTTCCCTTTGGATGATTGTAAAAAAAAAAGAAAGGGAAATATGTTCATCGATAGTGAAACTGTGTGCATGCATCCCAAGCCAGTGAAAAGATTGAGGCTTTGCAGGGATTTCTTGCTGGTAGTCCGTGTTCAGACCTCTTGCCGTCATCTTAGTGTGAGTGTTTGTGTTTTCCGTTGATGGTTTCCACATGTAAGAGAGCACATGAAGTGACTGGGGTCGTCTGCTTTGCTGCTGTGGGGGCAGGGAGGCCTGCTACCTCTCGGATAGCATCTAAGTCCCACACACGCAGACAAACACACACACACACACACACACACGTAGCATCGCTGTCGAACAGCAGATGGGTGCTGAGCAGCTTCATTAGGATCAGACAATTAGACGCCTTAATTGAAGTTTAAAGACTTTAATAAGTAAAACGCCACTTTTCGCCTCCCACTTCGTCCCAGCTGAAGCAGGCCACGTTCGCCATCTGAGGACTCTCTCTCTGCCACTCTCTCTCTCTCTCACTCAAACAACAAATGGCTCTGTCGCGTGGAAATAGAGCATTCAGCTTGCTGATCGGTTCCACATTTACCACTGGAGCATAAGAGGAGTGTTGCTGTGTTGTATTTCATTGCTGTAAAATGTAATCTCCCACAATAATAGTAATCTGGTTCCCAAAGCGCACAAGTGATTTATAAGATTAAACATGGTTTAATTGGATTTACTGAGGTGCTTGTTGTCATGGGTGTGGGCGCTGAATTGATAGAGGCTTATAATTTGGCCAGGGTGTCCTTTCTATAAAAATTGGCATTGCAATCTCTGATAATAATGAGTAAGAAAATGCGAGGTCATCACTGGTGTTATAAGTGCATGCACCAGGACAAAGATAGAGAGAACAGAGTGGAGAAAAAAAGTTAATGGGCAAATGTAAAACACCAAAAGCCCATTAAACCTTCCTCCCCTGCAGACAGATGCTAATCCCAGAGAAAACAGGCTCGGTGTGTCAGCGCACGGTTGCCCCGGCTATATTAGCATAAGACCTGGAGGAGCCTCATTTTTTTTTCTTTTTTGCACTGAAATGGAAAAAAGTGATAAATATTATTTGAATGCAGAGGTTGAGATTGCATGCATGTCGATGGGACACAGGTAAAGGTAAAATCAGATTATTGAAAGCAACAGAATCTCTATGCATTGAAGCTGCTTGTTCACTCAAGAGAGCTAATTGCACCAGGCATCCTATCTATCAACTGACAGATATTGACAGACAATACTATGCTTGGCTTAATTTTTTATTTATTTATTTATTTTTTATTTTAAACTCAAGCTTGGGCATTCTTCAGTGTTTGATGAATGGGATCCATTTACTCATATCAGTGATTGATGATGTTGTCACTTGAAAGGACATACAAACAGACCTTGGTCAGACGGTGAGGAATAGCCATGAAATTCCTTTTTTTGTATGCTTCCCTGTGTTACTAACCGCTGCTTTTTACATGTAAGTCTTTGGGAGTTTTTTAAGAGCATCATAGTCACAGCTGATTGGGTCGACTTGTGCTTCAATTGTGCTCCTAAATAAAAGCCTTGATCATTATTGCAAGTGGTAGAGACACTGGATTAGAGATTATGTGTGACAAAAACGGTAATTTCAAACACCTTTGTGGTTTGTTTTTGGTGTCAGTTAGTTGCAAGTCAACATATTAATCCAATCAGATAAAAATGGCAACTATTACTATCAAAAAGTATTCAACCAAGCCTTGCACTGGTTACATTTTCAAGGGAAAACATCCTCACACTCAAATTAATGTAAAAACTACATGATCAAACAGTGATTTATCTTTTTTTAATAGCTGTTCTACAACAAAAACATGTGTTTTCATTGTTCCACATGCAGCTTCTTTGTATGCCAATTTAGTCGGTGCTGGTGTGTCACACTGTGATGAGATACAGCTTTTTACAAGGGAAATGTGCAGCCCCTCTTTGATTAGCCGGGTGAAAGTCCAGGTCTGCATGCAGGCGCTTGGTTGTGTTCCAGTGCTACATGCCTTGATTTGAATCCAGCTGACATCTGCTGTGTCCTAAGGTGCAAACAACCTTCCTGCAGTTGTTTTAATAAACCGCAGAATGACCTGCTCCTACAAATGCTATTGTTGGCTTTTTTTTTTCCCCCCTTTTCTTTTTCTAATTAGTAGTCGGAAGATTAGCAGATACCGTTGGATCACAACCAAACACCCATGTGCATATGTTTAATTTAGTGTGATCACCGTTCGCTGTGTGCTGGGTTTAGTTAATGAGCACAAAAGCCATATATTAGTGTCAGCAGTGGTTATTGTGCAAAATGTTGGAAACACGGGGGTGTAAAGAGCAGCTTTCTATTTGCACATATGAAGGTACATGCTTTTTATGTTGCCAATTATCAACAACATACACCCATCTCGCCTCTCAGATGTTTGTATCCAGGTACAGCCAACAGAATCTTCTTGATTCAGCCATTTTTTGATTGCTGTGTTTCATTGGGTGTCTATTTCTCTTCCAAAACAAATATACAGTTTACCCTAGCAGAAGCAAAATGTGCTGAGAAGACCTTGGCAAATCGAGTAAATTGTTAATGATGTGTGTAATCAGCCCATCACTCTGTGTTGACATTACTGATGACACTGAGCAAAGGAGTCTGGCAGCCAATTACTGCATTTGATTATGTAGGTAATAGCTAGTATGTACTGTACCGCCGAGGTTTGTACCAAGCCATGTGTGAGTGTTTAAAATTGAGACTGCTGCAAGTGTAAAACAAGCGTGAAAGACATTCAAGCATGTTCCGTGAAAGACATTCACAAAAGATCAAAATTTCACAGAGGTTTTTGAAAATTCAATGTTCAGCTCGGTGCTATTTAATTGAAAACTGATAAAAAAAAAATTCACCCAGTTCTTTTCACCCCTTGACTCAGGGATACAGAATATTGCAAGTGAAATTTAAGTTATTTCCATTGCATATGATAAAAAACATGTGATCTATCGACATCACAATGCCATTTTATATTTTCAGACAGTTATCATCCAGAACATTTTCAATAACCTTACATTCCCGGATATTAACCAGAGAACTTACATTTCCGTATCACCATAAAATGATTGAATGCCAGTATACTGTTACAATAAAAAAAACAAGGTCAGTCCAAACTTGTGGTTCTCGTTTTGGATTCCCCTCATAATATAGCTGACGAGGCCCACTGCTGCGGCACTCCAAGCAGGAAAGACACATTGGTTGGCAAAGTACTGCATCCCAACAGCAGAGAGGAGGACGTAGCCAATATTTCACCTGAATTCATGCTTACAGAGCCCGTGAGGAGCATCTGTGGAGCGGCTTACCGCACCACAGATGCTGCATGACAGTGGCTTCACCGCTGGCTTTGGCACCAAACTCCACACAGCCTTGCCAGAATTAATCAGGACCGTAAAAGGCTTCTTCCGAGGAACCCATCCCTCACCTGCTCATCCTTTTTTTCTTCCGTGCCTGTGAAGGGGATAGCTGGGAAGACGTGACGGGAAATGCACCCGTGACCACTCTGCAGCTTCTCATTGAAATGAAATGAGCTGAAGAAATGAGCTCTGGTCTCCCTTTCGATACCTTTTGACCTCGTGGCTAAAGGCTGGGAGAATCACTCTTCTGCTCCGCGCTACTCTCATTAAACTCTAATGAGATTCGTAATTGTCCTCTCCGCATTCCTAATTTGTTATAAAATCTATACCTCTTTGGATCATATTACAGCATATTGCCGGGCACTGTGTAATATATTTCTGCCATTATAACGCTATTAGCCCATGTTTTCATATGATCGACTGAAAAATCCCTTCTCGCTGTGGGGTTCCACAGGGATGGGGAGGGGCAGCAAAACCTGCATGACGACAGTTCAGAGCAGACACTTTGTCATTACCAAGTGACCTAGTAAAACCTGGGCCTCTAGCCATAGCAGTCGAAACAGAGTGACGACAATCTAGGATGACTAGTCAGGTCATATGACGTGATTTAAGTCTTCTCTGTGATGCTAAGAGTTGGAAGGCGTCTCGGGCCAGCCTGCTTTTATTTTCCATTATGAGGCTTGATGGGCTTGGGTCCTTAAAGTACTTGCTTGTGTTAGACCTTAATCTAAACAGTCCAGTGCCTCGGGTGTTGTGAGTCCTGACAGCTTATTATCCAACCATGCCATCTGCATCAGAGACAGAGCGGCACAAAGTACACTGCCATCCCCAGGCTGTGGCAACACACTCATTATTGGTTACATATACACTACTGTATATTTACAGTGGGTGATTAGTGGAGCATGGCTGCCAAGGTACACCCCTGTGCTCCAGATGGCTGGGACGCTCAGATGCTCCTTATCATGCCCGCTCAGACGCTCTTCACGGGGGTCCAGCTGACACAGAGACGCCCAGGCAGAGCTTTGATGATGTCACTCCTGAAGGACCCTTGTCAATGCTCCTTGGACCTTTGCGGTATTTGCATTATCCCTCAATTTGCATCTGGATGAAGCAGCAGAGTGGAGGCAATAAATTATCGCTTTGGAAGTTAACTTCCATTCCCATAAGCCTATTCTGAATATGGAACGATAAGCACGATAATGAAGTCGTCTCTTGCATTTCGCGCGGTTGCAAGTCTGACCTCGGCCGCAGTTACTACGTATGGCCGAGCTTGTAAATGCAGTTGTGCCATTTCGCGTAGGTAATTTGTCGGCTCTGCATTGTTTCAAATTGTATTTTTACAACCATTCTGTGAGAGAATTATTTTGTCATCACCCATATTATAGTTATTGACAGATGTTGCCTTGCTTTCAGATACATGTCCCCAAGCTTTCTTGGCATTCTCCGCTCTCCCTGCAGGCAGACTGGCCTGTTCCCAGGCTCGCATGAAACAATGTAGAGTTGCGATGATCACATGAGTCATGGAAGGCAGTAAATGAACAGTGGAGCATAAACTACTACAATCTGTCATTACCCCTAATTAGCTCCACAGTGGGAAAGACAGGTTCACCACTGGTAATGTCAACCTGGCCTGGTGCTCGCAGCCTAATTGTTATAACACACACCAGCACTCATGCACTGTACTTGTCTGCTTACTTCTAATATGTATTCATCCTGCTTCTTTACCACTTTCCAC
>OMLB01018374.1:0-20817 GCA_900302555.1 Myripristis jacobus | reverse complement strand
CACCCCCTCCAAGTTTCTCTTTCTTTACGACCTAATTACTGCTCCAGTGGAATAACCACTAGGACCCAGTTCCCATAGTAACTATAATGTGCAAGCTTTCGCGCCGTAAAAAGTCTCCCTGGTCACCCACCCACCTCATTTTATGGAGAACACAAGCTTTCACTGCACTGTGACACATATCAGATTTTACATGGAATTCTTAGTGTGTTCTCCGTCAAATACTTGGAAATGTTTTTACAGTAGAGAAGCCTTACAGAGGAAGGCCCGCTGGGGTTAAAAGCAGGGAGCGTCTCTGCCACATGGGGGGAGAAATATCATACAGCTGAATAAACTTGGTATGCCTTACACTTCACCAGCTCTCTACTGGTCACTGACAAAGTGGGTTTGCAGAGATTTAAAAATAATGAACTAAAAATCGATCATATGCGGCATTAACATTTTGTACAATGATCTCTTGTTGTTTCGTCTTATTTAATTCCCTGTGATCTATTAGCCAATTGATCAGTTCAGTCTCTGTCTTCAGGGAGGCCACATCCTGAAACAAGACGGAGACACTTTGTCAAATCTGTCAATGTACATAAAACAAGAAGCAGCATCTGCAGAAGCATCTAACAATGAACTGAACAAAGGATGTGGTTTAACTGCATCAGATTCACTGGATGCTTCTCAGCACATCATCCCAGACGGTTCGACCTCCGCTCTAATTGCACAGTGATGTCAGTCTGGAGGGATGTTTGTATCTGTTTGTATTGGAGGGACGGCTGTTGGTAGGACTGTAATGTGTTTTAATCATCCTGTGTTTATAAGACTGCAGTGCCATATCCTAAAATACAACTAATACAACTAATAAAACGTGGATCTGTCTACTGCTCTTCACTGTGTTCCCTTGACGACGTTAAATTGTGATTCCAGGAGCAAGCTAATGCTCCAGTCGCTGCCTTTTGTACAAACAAGATAAGAGAGAGAGGGGAACTTTAATTCAAGAGTAGTACACTTAGGATGATATTCATATGGGGATCTCTTTTCTGCTTCAACAGTGCATTGAGTGCCACTAGTTTTTCTTATAAATTGCCAGTTGTGACAACAGAACAGATGAGCCTTTAGACCGAGCTCGATTAATTTTGATGGGCAAACCGGGGTGACTGGAAACTAATCTGTACTTCACATCTACTGCAAAGAAGCCTTTATTTAGTGCCATATTAGAGCTTAAAATATTTTTTCTGAAAATATGTGAAACTAGAAACTGCTCAGTGGAGTGCATACTTCCACACAAGATATGCATTTGTCAACAGATGCCAGTTCCACATGTTGGATAATCACCAAAAGTTCACCTGCCACAACCCATTTTGGTCAGTCAGTGTGAAAAGTTAATCAGTCCTGCCATGCCCCATGACCAACCTTTCCACAAAGCTTCATGCAAATGTGTTCAAAACTTTTATCATGCTGACAAACACACAGCCAGAATGTGGCGAAAGTGTAACCTCTGTCCAGCTGCATCCCAGCTAAAAAATCTGCCAGTGGAATAAAATAATCGCACATGTTTCCAATGAGTTTTATGTGTTTCAGGATTTATTTTCATTTAACAAGTGCAAAAATGTTGAAACAAGGCAGAATAAGGCGGATCATCCCACTAGTGTCAATAAAATGACACTTGATTCAAGAAAATTGTGGAAACAAGTTGATTAGCTTTGGAAAGAAGCGGGATAATCCCGTCCCACTGGCAGATATTTTTTCACTTGTTTGGAGAAAAACAAGATTTTAAGACCGAAATATGAGTCTAAATGACTTGCTATGATGGATATTTTTGTCTGTGTTGCATGCATTATTGCCACCATCAGCAAATTCTTGCTCTAATTTCACGCCGCAATTGTGGGGAAATTGATATATTGCGATGCTGTGTTGCCCTCTGTCTAATGGCAATCACATCTGGACCATTCTCTGCTGTGTTTCAGCGTGCCACTAACCCAGGAATAAGACGCCGACGTGCACTCGCCTCTGTAATAGGTTGAATAAATTGCTAGGGGCTGGTCTGTGCCCCTGTCAAAAGGTCACAGGGTCTCGCTTCTGTTATGGCAGTGTGTGGTGTAGTCTCTTGGTACTCTATATGAGAGCCTGCAGAGGATTATTGCTGAGGGAGCTCGACGCAGTTCTCCAGGCCTCCACACACACACTTCTCTGCTGCAGGTGTTTAACAGTGGCTTACAGCTCCTCTAGAGGGTCTCTCAAGGGAAATCCTGTTATCCCTAATCAAACACTGCCACCAAATACTACACTTCATTTAGCTTGAAATTGATTTTGCATGTTATTTTCAAATAAGTTAAATCCCACTAGTCAGCTTGAAGGTTTTTACTCTTCATTTTTTTTTTGGACTTTCTGTCAGTCTAGATAGGTTGGCATGCATGCGGGATCGGAGCAGGTGGCCCGTGTGATGATGAAAAACAAACGGCGGACAGAATGGGTGATGGCAGAGGGAGACCAGGAGCAGCTGCGGCAAATCTTTTTTAGTTTTATCATGTGCGTGGCGAAGAATTTATCAGCGGTTTGTCACATCGGGATCCAAGTCCTTGACCTCTCAGCCAGTCGTCGTGACCTGCCCATTACCGCTGTAAAATTAATGAAGCCGGCACTCATTATGGAGGGTGTCACAGTTTTAAAAAGGTATCTTCAGGAACAATATTGAAGATGGTGTCACTTCTATTCGCGAGCTCCCTTTTTGGTGAATTACTTGTTGTTTGCCAACCTTTTACTGTGTGCTTGATTGCCAGTATTAAAAACGCTCTTTTGGTGAATGTCAACTACACATTTTGTGAAGCCCAAAGGCATGTAAAGGCCCTCAATTTTCACTTACCTCAGGGTTCATTTGTGACTAGTATGTATGATGGATATTACTATAATAGCTTTTAAAGTGGCTTCCCACAGTGGGAGTGTCAACTGCAAGTATAAAGCCTCGTTGTTCACAAACAGCTAGATGTTAAAAACAGGGAAATGCAGCCTGCAAAGCATGTAATCTAATATGAGCAAAGCTATTTAAGATTCTATATGAGCTGCCATGGGCCAAGTCTCTGTTGAGACTTTAAGTCGTAAAAGCAAAAGCCCTTTTCCACCCTGCAATCAACAGTTAGTGCAAAGGCTTAACTCCTGAGGCTTACGTTCTGGGTCTCCGGTTCCCAGCGCACTCCCAGAGTGGGGAACACTTGGACATGTGGACACTGAGAAAACCAACCACTTTCACTGAAAAATGAAAAAGAAACATACTACGTGAATGAGATTTTGTGATCCTATACACTGAGTTCTACCGAGCCAAATGATAGCATGGTGTCTGAGTGGAGGTTTGTCCCTCACTACATTTCTGACAATGACACCTTTGAGATATTCATTACCACACACTGTGCTGGAGACATAATGTCTCCCGAGCCCAGCTGTGATCTTGACTCTCTCTCCAATTGGCCTCTGCAGGAACTCTCCTGCACAGAAGGAGCTGATCGACTATTAACCCATTGATTTTCACGCCGCCCTGCCATTACTGCTGTTTTTGACACGAGCTACCATGCAGATAATAATGGCCTGCAAACATTGGTGTGAGCGAACCTTTTACAAACTTTACGTGTCATTTCAAGGACACTGGTTGAGACAGCTAAAGTGTAATGGCAGGACGAGAGGTTCCTGGAATAGTTTGTCGTTCCTTTGCGAGTCACACCATGTCATAACATATAACAGTTATTTTGTACTGGCGTGCTGCTTATGATAGTATGATATAACCTCCAACAATGTAGTCTTATCAAAATGTATTACATGTGTTGTGCTTCCAAAAGGTCTCAGTGTTTACAGGCCCAATCCTTCTGTTCAATGTGTTAATTTGTAAAATAATGTAAGACCGCTCAATAGCATAATGCTTCGGCTAAAGTCATAAAATCTGGAGCGTAGCTTGGATAATGTCATTCATTTTGCTGCCTGACATGTAATTCAGGTGAGGACGACCAATACGTGAAAGCGGCATACCGCATCCCTCACCCATGAAATTACATGTGACGTTTGTTTGGGTGTCCTTCACTATACTTTATCTTACTGCCCTCTGCTCTTGAACCGTGAATCATTTGTTTTCTGACATTTTGGAAGAAATAACCACAGACTGCATGCCTGTCTGGCCCACTTAAGGGTCATGCAGGATTATTCTGTATAACCTTCATCGTGATAATTCACCATGAGCAAACGCTGTTCTAACCTATTTGACAGCGGCCTGTCACTCTCTAAACAGAGGCACGACTAACAGCAAAGGTTGGAGGACTGAGGAAAGACTGGAGTGTCTGAGTTCAGTTTGTTCCAGGTCTCCAGTCCTTTCCGTGGTCTGACAGCAGGTAAGGACACCCTTGACCTGTGTCAGCCACCAGCGATGAATGGGGAAAGTCGTGCTGCTTCAACAATAAAAACACTTTGACTGGACAAAGGCTGACCCTGGATGAATGGGCTACACCTGGCTGATTCTGATTAAGCTTATTAAACTGAATATGTGGGATGATTCGCCGCGGCTCTCCTTAACTGCAATGTCCACATGTTCAGCGATTTGCGAACATTACAGTGAAGTAGGAGACAGGATAAAGAGGTCGGAATGACATTTGAAGAGGATTACAAAAGAGCCTCATTTATTCTCAATTTGCTTCCACCAGCTAAAAACTGTCACTGGTGCTGCTGTGTTTGGTACCTCTGGCACTATTGTGCAGCATAAGGCCTGCCACACTTGCATAAATAGCTGCGAGCTGTATATTTTCCAGTGATGGCTTATTTGCTGACTATTACTCTTGTAAGTGTGTAATGTTAAACTGGAGCTAAACAAGACATTTGGCAGCATTCTGACTCCTCATACACATCTTTGTGGTAAAAGCCCCGTCATCGTCTGCAGTGCTCAAAATGCTCTCCACTAAAGCAGTTGCTTCGGGCATCTTAAATCTTTTCACACTGGTGGAGGCAGGCATGATATTGACAGCTCGTCTCGGAGGCAGCAAAAGATATAGGAACTGGAAAACACATTGACCAATCCTTTCCTGAGGATCTAACAGTACCAATAGACCATTCGTGGACAGAAAAGCAACACTCAGGACAATTTCCCCGCATTTAAGAGCCGCAAAGAAAACCAGAATAGTCATTAGCACTGAAGTATACAAACCTGAATGCTTGAGGGCCATCGATTTTACCACTGAGTAAAGATTTTGGAAACAAAATCTGACACGTTCATTCATAACTCAGTGAATAGAGGATGGCGAGAGGGCTGCCAGGGTTAGAGACTCAAATCCATCTAAGGCTGGCCATGCTAATAACGTATTCCTCACGGTACCGTAAGGTGCTTTGGATAAAAGCCTACACTAATTGACGTCTGTTGAACACAAAGTCTGTCACTCATTATGCATCCCTGATGATAAAGTCCATAATGGTAATTTCTAACGACTGCTGCTCCTGCTGTTAAAAGTAATTCCACATCTGTCTAACATCCAAGATTACAATACTATGCAAAACAACCATTTGATGCTTTGAACCTTATTCCATGCAGATGTACAGCAACTTAACATATTTTAATTCGCATGCAGTTGGAGTACACATAGAGAACTACTTTATTATTTCAGTGAAAAATGATTGATTTCACTTGCCACTCACTTAAATAGTGCCAAAAGAGAAAACGCATCTCACAGGGTGAACCAAACAGAGCACCTGCCAGCTTCTCTAAAAGACTGAATATATTTCATCAGCATGCTCTACATGTTCATCTTTAGTCTCGGTGAAAATAAATCGCACTATAGGCTTCAGTGATCATCATGGGTGTGCAGGTAATTAGTGCAGTCTTGGCTCTCGTCCAGGTGCGTCTCATGCTGGCTATTAAGTCATTAACCCAGCATGCTCCACCTCTGCTGTTCTCCCATGCTGTATATATTACTGCTGCTGAGCAGAGAGGCCAAATTAGAATCTTATTATGGTCACTGCTGAGATGCTGATGGCTTGCAAATTAGCACTTATATCACAAGGTAAACAGAGGTAAACAAGAAAGTTCACAGGTTTCAAATCCATAAATAGCATTATAGCTCAGACGCTGATTATTGTTGCTGGCAAAAACTGTTTCCCTTTTTCAGCTGACAGCCATGGGAGAGATGCATTGATATTGCACTGTTCCACATTCAGTATCTCCCCTCACTTGGAAATAACGCTTTGAATGCATTGTGCATAACTCTGGGAATTTTCATTCCTTAGTCAGAAGGACTCCTGACCGAACCCCGGCTGGGAATGTGTGCTGGTCGCGATGATTCTCAATCCATGTGGGCTGATGAATTATCATGCCAGATGCAAATAGAAAATGGATAATAAGAGTATTAAAACAAGAGCTTTTGCATTGAAAGTTTTCTATGCCAAGGCCAAGACCTTGCAAAGAGACATCTTTTCAGTAAAAACATATCAGAAGAGGTGGTAAAATGACTCTGATCCTTTATTTAAGTAAAAGCGATACCATAATAAAAAACTGTGAAAGAAAGTAAAGATGTAGATGCATTAGTCATAAAATGTTCTGATGTATAAAAGGTAAACAAATTCATTATGAGTGTTAAGTTATTGATGTATCAACCTGCAACAACTATTTTAATGTTTTAGCTGTAACTGCTCCATATACTGCTCGCTAGTTTATGGTCCAATTATTCATCTGAAGGAGCTTATCTTATGTTTTGTGTATACACTAAAAGCTTATTTAGTAAGTAATTAATAGCTAAAGCTGACAGATAAATGCAGTGCAGTAAAAATTTAGAGTCTTCCATAATGGAAATACTCAAGTACAGTGCAAGTCAAAACTATACTAAAGTACAGTGCTTGATTAAATGAATTTAGTTACTCCCCATTTCCTCTGAATATCAGTAATGCTGTCCACTATATGGCAGCTCATGTTTTATCCACACTGACAGACAGAAGACACTTTTAAAATACCACTGAGCTTTATTAGAAACGTGTAAACTTGATGATTCAGTCTAATTCCTACATACATACAGATAAAGCTGAATCCACCAACATCTTTATGGGAAGCTCAGTCTGGTATCCGCAGTAAAAACTGTTACGACTCCTAGACTTTAAAAAAAAAAAAAATGTTGGAAAGGGCCACACAGAGAAGAGATTTTAAGTGCGGTGTCATTACACATTGTTTAAAGACACATGGTCTGGTTTCTACTCAAATGATCCCATCCATCAGGGGACCAGCAGTTTTAATGATTATGTCTTTTAAATTTGTCTCAGTAACACATGGTTAATAGCAATGTAATCATGACAGCGGAGAGAATCCACAAGCTCTCTCGCTGACTGATGAGTTCGACTTTCCCACTGTGTCAGTGGGCTGTACCCCGGTGCTCCGAGGACAGAACTCACAAGAGATGATTATGCATTGAAGATCACCGCTCGTCGAAGTGGTAGCGCCAACAGCAAGCCGTAAACAAAGAGGAGCTGTATGCATTTTCTCACACTGATTCAGAGTCCTGCTCCTGATTATAATGACACTTGGGGAACTACTGGTTGCTCCTCCCAGTCAGAAAGCACAACCAGACAAGACACAAGACACATTCACATGCAGAGTCACACTCACCCACACACATAAACACACACACAGACGCAGAAATACAGTATGCGTGAGGGGGAAAAACTTCATCAGATGAATGCAGGCGTGTGACGGGGAAAAACTGGTCATCAGATGAGTGAAACAAACAGAAACTTCTAAATATAAATTGGAAACAGACATGAGCTTGAGGGTGTCCTTCTCTGTTATGTGGCAAAGTTTGTCACCCTCTTAATTTATTTCAAACCAAAGGAAGAGCTGGCTGTATAAAATGGGTAAAATTACTGACATGAGACTTTGTAGGAACGTTAAAATGTGCTATTTCTGAGGACCCATGTTCCCCCAATGAGTCTACTCTCATCCGTTTAATGGAAATACATTTGCATGAAAAGTGCGTGCGTGTGTCCTTCTTTTCTGCTGCACTGGCCTCCCACTGGACCAGTTTGGGTTTGGGCTGCAGCTTTGGCTTGAATAATGTCCTTAAATTTCCTCCCTGCTCACTGTAATCTGTTAATTACACACATGGACCAGGGAAAGCTCTAATGGCTCAGTAAACACCCTGCATGTTTTTGATTTGGGAATATGAACACTGTTCGGGCTGATAAAGCTTCCTGGCCGCCGCTCTATTGGTTCATACTTCAAAGCGAAGCACTTCAAAGCTCAGAAAAGTGTGAAATCTGAAATGTAAAGTGTGATTTCTCCTATCACATCGCTGAATGATGAATCAACTCCTGAGTCACATATTATATGAAACTGAACCCAGGCATGATGTCTCTCCAAATACTCTTTTTTTTTTCATATGCTTTATTATATGGCATCATTTTTTTTTTTTTTTTACTATTATTTTTATTTGACAGGAACACAACCCATTGTTCAAGAATATATAAATATATCTTGACCCGGGGCACAGCTGCTAAAATTCACTTTCTGCAATTGCCAGATTAGTATGAGCAACCTTTGAGACTTCATCAAATTGTGCAGTTGCCTTTTTTTTTTTATGGGGTCCCTTGCCCCTCAAATTCTCATATAAAAGTCCGGGCTCCTGACGCGCCTCTAGGAGTCAGTAAGAGCCTCCACTTCTTCCTCAAACTCGCTTCATTTCCTCCTTATCCAACCAGAAAACTCTCAGTTACCAATTCATCAAGTGGCGACGTTGCGGGCGCCAAAAAGGTACCGAAAGGTCTGATTTGTGCATTTTGGAAGGGGCACAGTCCCGGCTAGGCTGCTGCCTGACAGCGCAGAGGTGGAAGAAAACATTAAATAGTGATAGTCGCTTTGGAAACTTTGGTGGCTGAGGCGGCTGAATGGAAGTTGCGTGGCAGTGATTTCTCTGTGTGTCTCTCTGGGTTTGCTCTCCTCTCCCTCTCGTCTGACAGGTTGCAGCCGCGGAGCAAAGTAACTTTTTTTTTTTCCCAAAGGAGGACGTTTACGAGGTAAGAGACGAGATCATTTGATGTTATTCGCCGAAAGCCCTATTTCATTCTCGGGCTAATTGGCAGCCAGTCCAGCATAACTTTAAGCTTTATTTTAGTGTCGAAGCCCACGATAACACTGAGCTTTTAACTTGTCACCACAGGAGAGACACTTCAATGAGTTTGACAGCAGCGTGATGTTTATTGACGATTTACAGAGAATCCTAATAATATTTAATCCTGTAAAATACTAACTTAGTCTTTGTGGTGATTCTCGGTTTGAGTTTGTGGTGACCTCATTTGACGTTATGGCATTTCCCCCTGTGTATTCATGTAATATTCCCATAGAATATTAATCCAGTAGAGTCTTGCAGCGTCAATGCACTCAGTGGTGTGGGGAAAACACTGAAAAAAAAAAAAAACTGAAAAAAATACCAAGGCACTCATCTTAGAAAAAATATTAAGTTATGGGCCAAACATGGTTAAAAGGTCACTACAACGCGTTTCGGCTGAATGCCTTCCTCAGGGAGTGTGTGGTCTGACACCAAGACAGGTATAATTAAAAGCAAAAAAAAAAAAAAAAAGGTCTAAATCAAGTTTGAGGCAATGATTTTGTTTTCAAAAGTGATAGGTATAGCATAAATCATATGGAAAAAAATGAGAATATTGTCACAAGTCATAAAGTGAGGCCTCATTCAGGAGTAATAAAGCTGTCTTGATTTAACCTCTCTTCACCCTGTTCACACGAGGCTCTTGCTGAATGTTTGAACACATAACACACTGCACGGCAAAGTTTTCACGTTGCTGTTGGTTCACACTGAACATTTTTTTTTAAAAATTAGAAACATGCTGCTTTAATTGGCATCCTTCCTGTTCCGTGGTAGGAAGGAGAGATACAATGCCAGCTGGGATGCTTGCATGCGTTTTTCTTTTTGTTGTTTTTGCAGGAGATAAAATGTGAATGGCCAGAGGAATGCCAGGAATCAAAACAAATTTTGAGCTGTGTGAGTACCAACAGCTGAATGAGACGCTGCACTGGTGTAGCATGTGAGAGACACGCCTCACTCAACAATAGGCTCATCACGGGCATGGTTTCATAGCTGGAGTTCCCCAGTGATCATCCATTCTATCCTGCATTGTAGAGGCCGGGGTCATGTTTATATATATGTGTGTGTGTGTGTGTGTGTGTGTGTGTGTGTGTGTGTGTGTTGTGTGCACATGTGTTTGTCTTGCAACTGAGACAGACAGATGGGTTTAATCACTGTGATCATATCCGTTTGGGACTAAATATCTCCGAGATTAGCTGGAATTGTGTATTTCAACCTGATCACTGAAGAGAACGACACTTTTTGTTTTTTATTTTTTTATTTTTTTGCGCTGGTAGATCTTTGTGCTGCCAGCGTATTCATTTCATGCACTGATTTCAATTTCCTTTGAGTCGGCCTCTGTGTTTAACAGCTCCTGTAAAGCTGAGTGGTGATTGAAACTGAGAACTGAACAGCTTCTTGCGGTGCATCCCGGTTTGTGATGTGTTCGCCAGATGTGCTGTCCGTAGGCTTTGAAGCCTTTCAGCGGTTCACTTTTTGCCTGTGTAGTTTGCTGACCGCTCTGTGCTACTGTTGTCTGTCAAGGTTGCACAGGACGGCCCTGGTTATGATGAGGTTTGTAAAGCCGCAAGGTCCTCAGTGACACCGAGGAGGCCGGCACCACAAAGCTACAAGATGCTGAGGACGGTCTTTAAGACACCAAGGTTTTGAGAAAGCTCGCCTGGCTTATTTGAAAAAGCTGCTGGCTTCCCGTCCTTAAGATCACATGCTGTAGGAGCGATCCAACATTTCCCACTCTCACGGGGGAAGTGTTGAAATCACAGTGGACACATTATGAAAGATTTTCAGCAAATGTTCACACTCTCGGCCCGGCACAGAAGCCAAACAGGGCCTTATCAAAACAGAAATGATTTAGGTATATGGCTGCCTTGCGACATGTGCACAGTCATGCTTGCACACTGTGGATCATGTCTCTATTCTGGTGCATGGGAGGGGAGCGAGGGCTTTTTTAAGACTGCGGGGTCTTGCACCATCTGACCTCACATTCCAGCCCCTCGCATGACTCGGGGTCAGTGCCCTCATGACCACTCTTGAGAAGAAATATGTACAGTTTCTGCTTAATTTCACTCTTGGCGATGCTTAATTAGTTTCTACAGCTTTGGAGGGTGGATTTCTTCTTCAGCTGCTCCTAAATATAGGAAATCTACCGTACTCTGTTACCTTGCAAACAAAGAATTGCAACGGGTGAAATTAAAAAGCCTTGCATTAGTTTCCCAGAAATATTAACTTGCCATACTCATCAGTGAGCTAAAGACAGATGAGTGGTTGGAGCCCTCAGCTGCTTTCCATTGTTTTTAGCTCTTCATGGAGGCCTTGGTTTGCATAAGCATACCAACATAACTGACATCAAAGGTGGCTATCCGTAAACAAACATCCTCTATGACTATTTTCAATCAGCTGTCATAACCTTTGCCAGTCTGTTTTCTTCGGTGATTCACTGGCTGCTTCTCTGCAATGGTCAGAAACAAAAGCAGCAATGTCAGCCTCCGACTGTGTTTACTTCCTCTGCTTTCTCTGTCCCCACACAGCCATTGCAGCAGTCAGCTCTCTGTTCTGTCCCTTCATGAAAGTTCCTATTCTCTGGGACAAGGGGTCGGACCGTGCTGGGCAGATCTCGTTCCACAAGGCCTCACAATGGATAAGCTGTGCTGCTATATCAACATTTTGCCTACTTTCTCTCTCTCTGTCTCTCTCTCTGTCTCTCTCTCTCTCTCTCTGTCTGTCCCTCTATTTCTGGGGAGCCAATCAGGAACAGGAAGAGCACAGCTAGGCCGGTGTCTTTGTCTGTGTGAGATATCTCTGGCTCAGTGCGGCTGACCGGGGGTGTGTGACTCACTCTGACCATGCATCCTCTCTTGCATCAGAAAGCACTGTTAAGAACCCACTCTCTGAATTTCAGCCTTGATCAGTGAGAGCCTAGCCCCCTCTTGCATGCATCCAACTCAAGCTGTGCGTTAATGAAATGCTCATCAAATGTAACCCTCGGCGATACATCCGCTGCGAGCTGCACATTCTGTGCCTATATTTTGACCTTGCTATTTGACCGCCGACAGTTGTTTACAGTCGAGTCTATTTCAGAGCAGGGATCATGCCTGCTTGGGATAAGGTGCAGTGAACCTCTCTCCGCAAAAACAGTATTTATGCCAAAATCTCTATGCAAACTGCCGAAACTGGCACATCCTATTGTGTTTGGGACACTTTTGCGTTTGGTTCCCTCCTGTTGGCTAATGCCAGCATTTTGACAGCTTGGATCATTTCAAAAGTGCTGCTGCATGTATGTATGAGTGCCAGAACATCTCGACTGAAGGTTGGTTTACAAAGCTTTGTCAAGGCTTGTGATAGAACCGCATACTGAAAAATATTACAGGGCCCTGCTGCCTGGTTTGGAGCTATGCTAATATTGTACCTTGTATAGCTGCTGACTTTTTCCTCCATACTCTCACTGTGTTAGTAGAGTAAATGTAATACATGTGACCTTTCTAGTGCGGTACAAGTAGACGTTGAAGTGCTTCATCCAAAAATATTTTACTTTCACACAGCACTGTGTGGTGCACTGCACGGTGCCATTTTTGCCTCGGCACAGAGTGGGATTTGTAATGTCAGACTTGTTGACTTTAAAGGGGGAGGGCTTCCTCTCCTGGCTGCCTGTGTAGCTGTAGCCTTTGACAATTGCCTTTGTTTTCATTGGAAGGCTGCATCTGGGATTTTTTTTTCTCTTTCACCTCTTTTCCAAGACAAGAGCTACTAATAATGGATCACAGGAGGCATGGCAATTGCCTGCCATTATTTCTGTGCAGAAGTTTCATGGGATAAAGATAAAATTTCACGTCAGCTGAGTTGATTTTACATGCTTTTTCAATGTGACTGCTTTCAAAACTATTGCACTCTGAAAACATTCAAAACAATGATAGTATTGCAGCATAGTGGCAAACACAAATAGAGCTCTGTGTGTGTGTGTGTATGTGTGTGTGTGTGTCTGGGTGTCTGGAACCCCCCCCCAGGCTATTTACCGTTTCACACACTTGTTACCTGGCCGTAACTGCTGTAGCAGAGCTCGGATCATTGAATTATTATGGATGGATTTCCAATAGTGTTCATTATCCATCATTTATCTCCACACTGTGGGAGGGAATGTGCTGGTCACACTACAATTCATGCACCAATAAACTTTATGCTGCTGATGATTATTGTTTCAAAACTCTGCCATTTAGATCCAACGTGCATCCATTAATACTTGTAGTGTTGGTAGCTGAAATTCTTGACTTGAAACAGAGGTCTCTATTTTCATGCACTTTGCCGCACGGCTGAGTGCCCGGTACGTGTGATGCATTTTGGAACGGGGGCGGGATTGAGATGAATACATTATCAGGATTGACTTAACCAATCAGTTATCCTTTTATCCTTCCCCGTGTGCACCGTGCACAATGTCATCATGTCATTTTCATCATGACTGATCACGTGACAGAGAAAAGAGAGAGAGAGAGAATGAACATTTATCAAAATTAAAAGCAATTTTCCCTCCCTTTCCTGACCCTTTTTTCTGTAAAGGAATATAAAGATAAATTAACCACAGAGCATCCAGTGCCATTGCGCTCACTTTTTCTTCTCATCAAAATAGAGCAAATGATATATTTATTTATTAATTGCTAATTTCCGAGCCGTGATTTGGCTTTTTAAATAGTCACGATTTGAAATGTATCAAAGCTAAGTGATGTTTGCGTTGTATCAACACCAGTTATAATCTAAATTAGGTTGAACAGGTGGGCACCAGAGGGGGCAAATTATGTTCATCCACTACTGCACTCCACCCCCAACCTTGGCACACAGCGCCTCACCAAAATGACAAACGCGCCCAGGCGAGGAGAAACCCTCGCTGCCCTTCACCAAAATTTCACTGCTCCAGTGACTGGCTGCGCTTTTCACAGTTTGCCTGAACAAAAAAATGGTGCACAAAGTCTCCATTTACCCAGCATTGATTTTGTTGTTCCTGTTTTTGTTGTTGTTGTTGCGGTTCTCCCTGACCTCATGCTGTTTTCCACTGATCACTCAACCACCATCAGCACCTTCTGCAGACGATGGAAGGCTTGTTGTTGCACGAGACCGGCTTCCTTGGAATTTGCACATGCATTTGTTCAACCTCGTTTCACGCTGAATAAATCACGGTTCTGCTACAGCCTGACTAGGTCAATAGGTGGGCCATACTTAACCCTCCTTTTTACTGGTGTGCTGTTACATGACACAGACATTTTAGTGGGACAGATTTGACTTTGTTCCGTATTAGTGCGCTGTGTAGAGATGTTAAAGAAAAAGGCCACTCGCTAAATGCTGGAGGACCTTTGGGGCGGCGTGACTCAGGAGGTAGAGCGGTTGTCTGCTAATTTAAAGGTTCCTGGACACGCTTGCTCCTCCAGAGAGCGTGTCTAAGTGTCTTGCTCAAGGACACTTCAACATCTACCTCTAACCGCTCGTGGGCAGCTTGGCACCTAGCATGGCAGCCTCTACCCTCAGTGTGTGAATGTGTGTGTGAATGTGGAGCGTGCTTTGTAAAGCGCTTCAAGGGCCGATAGGCTAGAAAAGCGCAATATAAATGCAGCCTGTTTACCTTTGCTGCTAACTTAATTACATGTTGAATGATGGCAGAGCTCAAATGTAACCTCAGCCCAACTCCTCTGTCTTATATGAAGAATGTTTTGCTATTTTTGTCATTCAGCAGGACGTAACTGCACCTTTGCTTTCCTGGATTCAAATATATCCCACTTTGCACTAGAGTCCTGACATTGGTGAGGCAAGAAAAGCAAGTATTTAATTTGATTGACATGTTTTCTTATTAGGGCACAAAGGTGGCTTGTTACTTTATGGCCAATATCCATGGATCCTTTTCAGCCGTAACCCAGCTATGGTACTTATAGCCGAGCTAAGAGCTGCTGAGAGCTGCAGCAGAGAACATCTCTTTGAAGTGAATGGATCAAGTTACTAGCCATACATTATTTTTGATGGACAGTGTTGATGTTGACTGCATGGTTTGATGGTTGCAGTAAAACAGTAATGATCGAACACATCTGCCATTAGCACACTTGAAATGTGGAGAGGGTATCTGTTTCATTGCTTTCCAGTAAAGATTTGATCGGCCAGGGATTTATGGCTCTTTTGACTGAGGGTATTTCTTTTTTTTCTCGTATAGTCGGCAGAGATATTGCTAATGGCCCTGGTTGTGGCAGGGCAGGCAATGGGTGGATCCAGTGAGCTTGCTCAAGATCCTTATGACTTGGGGAAGTGTGAGAAATGGCTCCAGAGACTCCGATCATGGAATTTCTGAGAAGTACATATAATGTCTCAGCTTTCAGCACTTTATGCACTTGGTAAAATGTGACAGTTTATTGGGTGCTGGTGATCTAAAGCTCTGGGGAAATGGGAGAAAAGAATGGGAGAGTCAGTCGCTGGTAATGTGAGACTGGTTGGCTTTTGCAGTCGTAGTTGGCAAATTAACACAGGCTAGTTTGTCTAGAGCTCAATGTCCAAGACGGTTTCCACATCATCCAAGTTGTTCTTGTACATTCATAGCCATATTGCAAGTTACAGAGTAATGAATGTCAAGATTTTTGAATGGTGAGTCAATGAATGAACGGTTTTATAGCCTTCGTGACATCATTATGTTAGTGTTGCATCAATTTCTGTATATGGACATGAGTGTAAGTTGAAATCAATGCCAAGCACATCATTTGCGACTTCAGATGCCCAAATCCCAGTTTGTCTGCTTCATGAGCCTGGCGATAAAACAGTCTCAGTCATTATCAAAGTCAGTTTTGCCACGGTAATGAAAATTTTGGCATATGTTTTTTTTTTGTCAATCTACACAGTAACTTGCAATACAAACAGCAAATCGTGCCATGTCATATGTTGGCTTAGATTAGTTAAAAATTGAACCAGCTGAAGAAGGAAAACAACAGAAGAAGAAAGAAGAACATCGCAAAAGCTCTATTATATAGAAGTGGTTTGTATATCAAACCATGTGAAAAGATGCCTTTCCACACAGCGCACACAAAGTTTAAATTTGCAGCAAAATGTACCTGTTCAAATCTGTTGTTCCAAGTGTGACTATGAAGCATTTTGCTTGGAATGACTTTGGATTAAACAGGTTTTACTCTTCATTAACAGGTTTATGAGTTTATCTGGTCATGCTGGTGGGCAGTAGCTGGGAAACACCTCCAAAATAAGGTCATGTTTTTTCCTTTGGCAACAAGGGGGAAAAAATCCCCCACAGTTTTCTATTTTCTCTCATCAAGATGACTAATAATTGCCTTCACACTAGACTCAGTCATGTGTCCCACCCTCATCTGCATTAAGTACAAATACTGTTGGAAAAACAGGACCTACATGGCTCGTGTAGGTCCAGTTTCATTTTCTGCAAAATATCTTATGCTTTAGAAGCATATTTTAATTATGGATTTGTTCTGAGGCACTGTCAGGTTGACTCAAAGAAAAAAAAATTAAGCCCTTGCAAGTCAGAGTGCAGCTTAGTTGTTCCACAACCTACACCTAATACTGAGGAAACCAGACCTTAATCATTAGGACTGGCATAGCCTGCCAGATCTGCATATGCTGCATACATTTACATACAAATGAGTGGGGATTTTCTTGAAACTGCTGTAACTCCTTAATGCTTTCAGATATGGACTTCATATTACCACTGCCTGTTATGTGAAGTTAAGTATGTTCACATAACAGCATTTGCTAATTAATGCAATAATTAGAATTGTCAAGGAGCACATTATCAGACCTTGCTGTGGTTGAAATATGGCGATTATGGTGAGACACTAAGCACATGTGCCTCGCTTTCATTTCTACCTAAAAACGATTTTCGGTTCTGTTTTTCATACCTGAAGCACTGTGCAGCTCCATTTTGAAAGTAGCTTTCATAAAATCATAATAACAGCAAATCAAGTCCCATTTCTTGGCTGCTCCAATGAGCCCTCAAGCCCACGAACACCTTCCAGTCCCACTCTGACAACAACTATGAGCAGCACCAACCGAAGGATGCTGAGAGACAGAGAAGCAAAGACATTTAGAGCAAAAAAGAAAAAAGAAAAAATCAATTGCACATTTCCTATGTTGACACCTCTGTTGGCACATCTACCATTTAGGTGCAGCACCTCCTGTCCTGTCCTGCCTTGTCTCCTAATTGTGTGTTGGTACGATAAAGGGAGGCTGACAGAGCAGTGCGGTTCCCTGAAGCTGCTGTGATTAATTGTACACAAGGGAGCCTCATTGGCAAGGCAGAGCCAGCTCTCCCTCTGCCCCATGCCAACGCTATAATCAAAAGCACCTTTGTGAGTCACTATAGAGCCTGGTGCTTCTTGGATCGAGACCAGACCATCGCAACTGAACACTGTAAACACAGCCCCTCTCTGCTTTTGATTCTCGTCGGCCACTTTTATTGTTGACATGTCGTTTTGAAACCGGCTCTTTTTTCATCACTGGCAATATGAGTAATGCATCTTGCCCTCTGCGTGTTAGTAAACATGCCTGCGACTTCCTAGACGTAATTACCGTATAGTTTATATTGGACCCGTTGCCCTTTCTGTCCTTCATGCGGTGAGACTGGGGAGGAACTCTGGGATCGTGGCGTGTCCGTCCATCCGTCCATCCATGTGTCCTTCAAATGTGATATCTCCTGTGATCTGTCAGCAGGGTCGGGTATGTTAGGTTTTTATAGATGCTGATACAATCGTCAATATTGCTTAACTGACTACATCAGTCCTTATCAGCTCCCTGCTCCACTGAGAAATGGAGTGATCATGTGTGTGCAATGCTTTGATCATGTATTATCCCAAGGTGTTTGCTCTCTACTGTAGAAAACTGTAGAAATTAATAACCAGAATGAGGTTTTACACACAGCTAGTTCTCTCTGGTTGGCTGTGTAGGACGGCACAGCTTGATTTGACATTTTAATTTGACATCTGGCATCACTGTGTAATTTAGGCTACCAAGGATTATTATTGTCATGTGGTAATTTAAGATTTCTGCTTACAAAATGCAACATTTGATATTCATCCGCTGTACTTAATAAGTAAGACTTGACATCATTTATAATATTTCCCCAAAAGACACAAGATTAAGTGATGGCTGCATCCTCACTGAAAAAAAGGGAATAAAAACGGTAATTAAAGGACTATTTACACCCACCTTGCTATTTCACTTTTCTTTTTTTCTTTTTTTTAGTTTACAATATTGAAATCAGTTGTTTACCACTTGTCATCTTGACAGGAAAAGGAAAAGACAGAGATAGTGGTTTTGAGGAAATGCATCCAGCTGCAGAGAGGGAACATTTCTAGAGCAAAACCAATCTAAACTGGTCAGTTTTGTACAGTTATCTGTATTTTCATCTGTGTCAGTCAAGTTAGACCAACTTCTTTTCCTCTGTTGTAATTAAAATCCACAGAATGTAAACAGAACATCCCTCACGAGGTCATCAGTATGTTCCCTCTAGGCGATGTCATTACACTGAGCTATAATCAATATGCACGTGAAGAGTATGACTTAAAATTAATTAAGACACTTTAGAACTGATAGGTATTGCTGCTCGATTATGGCAAAAAATCAGAACCACAACTATTCTGGTCAGCGCTTAACATGACATTACTCATTGTAGATAGAAACATCATACATGTATTTTGGGTGTGCTGACTTTACAAATTAAGACAAAACGAGAGCAGCGCATGTGACACAATAATCGTTTTATCTCGAATATGTTGTTTCCATAATTGCCAGGAGCCAAAATCGGTGTTGAAAATAAAATTGATTTAACCGCCCAGCCATGATAGCAGTACCATTTGCCTAGAAACTTATCAGTATTTTGTGTCTGATCAGTCTGGGACCAGTATTTGCAATATTCGATGCCCGACTCCATTACGACAGACACCACTGGTGTGTCTTTGATGGAACTCGGAGGGATGACCTATGTAATTAAAGAAATTGCACTGATTGGGATAATGACAGTGCTGTAATTAAAGTGAAAGTGTTTAACTCAATTAGCACAAATGGGGCTGATTTTGAGGAGTGATGCATTTTAATGCTATGCTCTGATATTAAAAAAATAAATAAATAAATAAAAAACACTGATTGGCCTAATGATGCCACTATAATTGCTCAAAATTTAAAAGACTTCTAAGTGCAACATAATTGAACCAGTTTTGACAAAACTTGGAGGGATGATGCATTTCGGCGCCGTGGTCTGACATTTAAACGCATGACACCAAATGGCCTGATGAGGGCACTTTAATTAAAGGTCAAAAATTTAAACTGAAATGTAAAATCTCAGACGCTACAGGTGCAATTTTGACATATTAAGCTAAGAGGATGACGCATTTTCCCTAATATTTTCTGCTCTGAATGAGCCGCTGTAATTACATTTTTAAGAAGCATGTCTGGTTCACCTGACTCATATTGGCGTGCTGGCCATGCTATTAATATAACTCAAAATTTCAAACTTTGGAAAGCCATAGTAGTTATACATTTTTGATGGACAATTTCAATTAAACTTAAAAGGATTATGCATCTTGTTCCTGATTGTTCAAAAGTGTGTCTGTGTCATCTGAGAGGGACGACATGCTTACTAGTTAGCCTTGCATGATGCTGGTGTGATTCTTGAACATTCATTTTACAGTTTAGAGTGAATATTTTGTGTCTAATGTTGCTCTCTGCTGCTGTGAATGTTTGAAGTAAATGTCTGGCTTAAACTGAAGACAGTGTTAAAAGCATGGCAACCTTTTAGAGCCTGCATCATCTCACGCTGTCAGTTTTATCATTGCTTCTCTCTATTAATCCATCATCTCATTGAATGTTGAGGAAAAGCAGCACCCGGTGCTTGCCAAATGTGTTTATGACACATTCAATGACTTTCGATGGATGGAAAATATATTTGACATCACTCTATTGCCGTAATTAGAGCGTCTGGAGTGACACAGAATCAAAAGGCTGTCTTCGCCCCCGACTATTCCAGCATCAGCCGAAATATAGGCTGCCTTCTCGCGGGTCATTTGCTTCCCGGTCTCACCCTGATTTGTATGCGTGCGGCGTCACGGCGAGTTGAACATGTGCTCACATCATACGTGGCTCTGCACCGTTTTTCTGGTTGACTGGCTTTGATCGTTTGGTGCAATGGACAATCGTCCGGCCATCGAGACTTTTCAAAGCCCATTCCAAACCGGCTGTTTTCTTAATATTACGGTGCGTTCAGGATATGCGTGGGTATTCCTCTCTGCTTTGCCTAGCCATGAAAGAGTGTCCTTATATGACCTCTAGAAATATAAGTTACAATAGGCTCGGTGTTTTTCTTGAAGTGGTTTTATTAGAGTATCGGTAACAGATAAACTGAAACATCCTATCTTGTGTGGGAATCCTCTTTCTCCTCCTGTCCTGTTTGCGTGTGTGTTTGTGTGTGTGTGAGAGAGAGAGAGAGAGCGAGAGAGAGAGACAATAAGTGAAAGATTCAGAAAGCTGGAGAGAGCGGGAGCTGTCAGTAACCATCCAGGTGGCTCGTTTGTGTGTTTTCGCAATGCTTCCAGTCCTCCAAAGTCGTACTGTTTGTCCGACATTGTGTTTATTTAAGAGACCTAGCGGATGGTTTTCTGGTAGCCAGTGTCAGCAGATCCTTTGGGAATGTTATTCCTGAGCTAGCACTTCCTGTAGCTTCTGACCTCAGAGTCGGGATGGGATTGTCTGACAACAG
>OMLB01018372.1:0-21302 GCA_900302555.1 Myripristis jacobus | reverse complement strand
TTAATCAAAACACTAATTACATCCCTGAACACATAAATGAATGATGATGAAGCCCTGATAAAGAGATCAGTGTTGTACTTTGCAAATCAACCATTGGAAAATGATCTCGTGAATAATTTTATTTGATTCCCTCCCTATAATTTGCCAAATAGGCAGCAACTGGATCTGCCTCTTTGTATAGCAAGTGCGACGACGAATAAAAATGTGTGGTGAGTCATCCATCACCTTACTATCGATATAAGGCAACAGCCACCAAGCCTACTTTAATTCTAAGTACAATTTTGACAGTGTTTATAAGCAAGAGCACACGAATATCGTATTGACAGTTGCCGTATTTATGAGCTGACATGAGGTACCTGAAGGCAGCACCGCTTTCCAGGGAGTGGCCCCTGCACCTGTCCGACCTGTTTAGGGGACACATGACTCCACAGGAATTTCCCCGCTGCTCCAGTCCTTTGTTGAACTGAGCCCTCAGTGTCTTTCAGACGGAGATAGAGGGAGAGGGCTCGAAGAGAGGGGGAGAAAGAGAGAAGAGGTCGGGAGACACAGAGATGTCGGAACCAGCCGCAAATCCCGCTGCCACCTCCTTCCCGGCGCCAACTATTTCCCTACCTTTGGGCCTGGAAATACTGAGGACCTACTCTGGAGCGCTTATGTGTTTAGAGATAGTAAGTGTTACTTTTACGACGCGTTTATTATTCATGTGTAACTGTGGATGACACAAGTGTCCTCAGTGGTGCTACATGAGGAGGCTACCCTGCAGAATCAGCGGGTGTATTTACTATTGAAAAGGCTAATGACCTTTAGTTCTTCATGCCTTGTTAGACTTTATCTTGTTGTAACACACACAGAGACTGCCTGTGTAGCCTGTGCTCTCGGATGTGGCAGTAGGCTCAGTGTTCCAGCGTTGTCAATGCATTGATTGTCACAGTTTGTTGCCCTAGGCTGGGTTTATTGTTTACAGTTTGACAGCTATAAAAAAAAAAAAATAAAATCAAATGCACCCCCTGAGGCCAGATGCCATAACTGGCCATAAGAATCAAGATTAAAATAATTGTGCAGGTAGCCCAGTGTGTTTCAGCATGTGTTACAACCCAATGTGTCATCTCCATCTCCTTCCATAACATGAATAATGCTGTTAATAGTTCAACTGATTAATCAGGTCGGTTCTACATCAGCACAGCAATGGGTTTCTTTTTTCCTTCTGATCTTTCACTCTTCAAGGTGACCCCCACAGAGCTGCCACATGCCCCATCAAAGCTACCATGCCTATTTACCTCTAGGCCTAATGTGGCCTCCTTTTAAGGAGCCACTTTTGATGCCATGCAGTGTGCATAATCCAAACAGCAAATCCCCAAATCCCAAAAGTTGGTTCAGATGTTAAGGTGTAGTACAGTGACATCTAAGTGCTTTAATAGTGTAATGTGTTCCACTGTGCATGTTTAGGCTACATCCCTTTGTCCAAAACACAGCACCTAAAAGATGGTTCTGTCATCAGTCATTTGTTTTCTGGTTTACATTTAGTGAACAAAAACCACCAAATACAGCCACATCAATCACAAAAAAATTAAATATTTCCAGTTTAATAGCAAAATTGCTCTCAGCAGAGAGTGCAAAAATGACATGCATTGCATAGTGAGTCATGATATACTATTAGCCATTACTGTTGTCAACGTTTGTTGAAGTTTGCACTGTCCTAAAATGTTTATTTCTGCTATAGGCCTTATAAATATTACATATATACACGAAATAAAACATGTGAATACTGTCTACTGTTCAGGTGCTGATAGCTTATGAATATACAAACCTGTTAAATGACAGCATATGAATGGATACAGGCAGACTTGACCAAATTGCCTTTGCTAGCCCTGTCAAGGGCACTGTTGCTGAGCTATATCTGTACAGTCAAACTGATTGACTGAACATTTGTAGCTAAGATGAGTGTTTCCCCGTGTCCCCAGTTATTTGGTGGTCTGGTATGGATCCTGGTGGCTTCCTCCAACGTGCCGGTGCCTCTGCTGCAGGGCTGGGTGATGTTTGTCTCTGTCACCGCCTTCCTCCTGTCCTCCGCCTACCTCGCTCTTCTCATCACCGGCCTGGCTGACCGCATCAACACTGACTGGAACTTCCTGGTATGCTTTTTGATAAATAAGTGTAATCATCAGCCAATCAATCAGGTTGTCAGTCTGATCAGTGGTTCTCTAACCAGTCATCAAGGCCACCCTGTCCTGCAGGTTTTTGTTCCAGCTCTACTCTTGTACACCTGACCCAATTAAGGCCCATGTACCTTCATGCACGCACTCTTCAGGTACATCTGTTTCAACCAATCAGCACGAAGCCCTCAAATGGATCAGGTGTGAAAAAATACAGCTGAAACAAAAACCTGCAGGACAGGAAGTCCTTGAAGACTGGTTTGGGAACCACCGAGGCTCTGTTTCCACTTGGTATTAAAATGTGTCTTTGGTAATCGAAACACAAGTGGACAGCTGTCAGTCCGTCCGTGCACACCTGGCATTAACATGTGTCTCCAAACGCATCTCACCTGCCCACTTGTGATCAGATCTCACTTTGCCACTCAATATGCAAATAAACATGTATCATTTCAGAGAGAGAGAGAGAGAGAGAGACAGACAGAGGGAGAGAGAGACAGACAGAGAGAGAGAGAGAGAGAGAACAGACAGACAGAGAGAGAGAGAGAGAGAGCGTGAGAAAGACTGGAAAATGAAATTCCCACTTTGCTAGTCCTCCCACGCAAAAAGCAAAAATAAAATGGCATTTAACAGGCAGCAGGTATTTAACAAAAGGGGACATCCTTGCTCACTCCAGCCTCATTTTAATGTGGCTGAAGACTCATTTCACATCTGTTACAGCTCGACCCAGTCATGTTCAGGCTCAGATTATTTAATTAATCCAGCGGGTCTGAGAGGGATCTCACATAGGTGAATAAATCAACTTGTAATATTTCTGTAGTATTCCTGTAGTAACTCTATTGCATGTAGGTTTAGAAAGAAAGTGTTTAATTGCGCTGGCGCACAAAATTTAAGAAAGGCTGCTGCCTCCAAATTTTAAATGGAACAAAACACTCCATTTTGTCAATATATATGTTAGAGACCCCCCAAAATTTCTTGCATCATGTTTTTAGGGGAGCTCATGTCTTATTAAGGGGAGTTTTTATTTATTAACCAGCTGCTTTATAGTCACCGGTACTTCAGTTTGCATTTAACAAATCAATCTGACACTTCAGCTGCACTGGGAAGAGTCAGGTAAGATACTTTTTCTGTTGGAAAAGTGACGGTCTGGCTGGTGTTTGGTATGTTGGGCTGGACCAGAGCTTAAAGACAGAGGATGTCAGGTTAGTAGGCGGTCCTTCAACATTTCTGTTTACACCTCTAATGCGATGTGGACACAAGCGTCCCAGGCCACCTGCGTCCCCGGCCACCTGCGTCTGAGATCTGATCACTCAGGACACATTGAGGGAGTGTTGCTGCTGTTTATACCTGTACTCAGAGGTGTTATCTTTTATTCAGATTTCCCAGGATGGATGTTCATACCAGATGGGAATAAGGCCTGAGTTAGGCTAAAATCTAACAATCTGACAACTATCAAAACCATCTGACAATGGCAGTATTTGAACAAAAATGTGCAGGAAAGATGCATGAAATAAAACTCCCCTAAACTGATACAGATGCTTCAACAAAATTCAGACATGTAGCCTCTCATACCTAGAATAAGGAGAGTGGGTTCTCACACTTGCAGTAGACTTATTACTAGACATCACATGCTAGCACTATAAAGATCCTTTGTTTACTTCAACAATGTGCAAGGAGTTAAATATGGGTGTGTGTGTCTCAGCCTAAGTTAGTGAGCACTCAAAAGAAATGTAATACTTTTTTCCCCAGTTAAAATGACTGAATTGTGATTTAGCGGGAGAAACATTTTCACACTTGAATGCGCTTGTTCTAGATTCCTTTTCTATAAATAATTCACTGTAATATGTTTCAGTATCATAGTTTGTCAGGGCAAACACTTAAGATGGCTGCCTGGTTGTTTCACAGCGTTGCCATGGCAGCAGTGTTGTTTGGTGTATGAAACTCAGAAAACTGATTCAGTGGCAGGTGTCACAAGCCGAGGCAGGTGCATGCTGCAGCCCAGCTCTCTAATTGTTATGAACTGTTCACACTTGACATCATTATGCATCATTATGATAGAGTGAAAGCATTCACAGAGGTCATTTCACCCTGTATGCAGTCTGCAGTATTTAATGGCAGACATACCAATGAAGGGTATCACTTGGTAATCAGTCATTATTTACAAAATGCCTGTGAGAGCAATAGAAGTTCTCACTTCTATGCTATGTCACATAGTAGAAAACACTCAATATGATGTACTGTAGCAGAGGACAGCTCACAGTGGCTTTCACCTGGCAGGACAAAGCAGATGCAAACACAGGTGTTCACTGATACTGATACTGATATTGCTCAGCACTTAAGAAAATCAAGCAAGGTCAGTACATTTACTTCTTTAAAATAATTCATCTTGAAACCTTGGCTGCTCATTTATTTACTGTTCATTTTTAGTGTTTCTGTTCAGTTTTGCATGTTCATTTTATATCTGATAACTATCAAAATGTGAACATACTACACTTTGTGCATTTTATTCATGCAGTCAACATTTTGGTGTGCCCTTCTTGGGATTCATTCATTTAAATTATTACAATGTCACCACCAAATTACTTGGAACCACTGAGTCATAGCATGATTACAGCTTTACACGGAGATCATAAGCAATTACACTTCCTCACCCAAGCCTAAGTCAAACATCTTGAATATGTACATTACACCAGTAAACTCTAGTGGCTAATATGAGCTGGTATGATTGAGTACCTGTGTAAACCTCAGCCAAGCTGTTACTCAGACAGTCATAAGTGACTGCTTAAATACACATTACTCACTAAACAAGGTGTGGCAGATGTGACTTGAAGGTCTCTCTGGACTGCTAATGCTGATTTAGAACTGAACTCGGAGAGGAACCGCTGGGATAGCTGCCCTGATCCCTGCCTTGTGAGGCTTTGCTTGTAAGTCATACGTTGGCTTCATAAGGTCAGGATTTTTTCGGGGACCTGGGAATTCATACCGCAACACCAAGGTGTACATATCCTGTGGTAACCTCAAGGATAAGTTATTCAGTTTAGCCAACTTGTTGTATATTAATCTGTCCGGAGGTGTGTGTCTGTTGTGAACAAGGAGCACAGTACATACAGGCAAGCTGCTAGCATTTGAACTGCAGCAGACACAGCCTTTGTAAAGCAGAATCTACAGGCATTTGAGCGGAATAAAGACTCGGTAGTGAGGAGTAGTGGTCTAAAAGATCTAATAGTGCTATGAATTGCATTTTTTTTTTTTTTTTGTCTCCATGCTTGGTCATATGTGTCTGCCAGTCTGCAGGTAAAGTCCCCCACAACTATTATTTTCCCTACCCTAATATTTTTTGTGCAGTTATGACTGTATGATCCTCCCGTGGCTTCAGTGATTCATAACCTTTGAAAAAGCTGTTTCATACCGCAAGCAGTGCTCAGAGAAGGGGAGATACGGAGGCAGAAGGGGTGGTTTGTCGCCTAAGTCTGAACACTGGAGAAGGGAGGATATGCCTGGTGGCATTTTTTTTTTTTTTTACAAATAATGTTTAAGTAATTCTGCTGTTTTTAACATCTCATAAGAGAATAGTCTATATTACACATATGAATTTAATGGTAAAAAAGGTATACATTTTTGGCTGAAAGTACTGAATCAAATTGTTGACTCAAATTGTGGTTTACACACCCAACTTCTATCTTTGTAGAGGCTTCTATTGTACTGCCAAGGGGTCTAATGACATGGTGTAGTTCTGTTATATGAGAAAAAGGGAGAACATGTTTCATGTTGTTGTGTTGCATCATTGTAGAGGATTCTCCTATTGGCTTTGGGCTCTCAGACAGACCCGGCCTGGCCTCAGGCTCCAGCCTCTGCTCCCAGGAGTAGCCAGGCATGTGGTGTTATTTGTTTTCAGCCGAACAATGAGTGACATGGATGATGAGCTCACACCAAAACCCGACAAAGGCCTGCCTGTAGCCCCGCTGGGCCCACAGAGACGACAACACAGACTGTCATTAACCTTCTCTCTGACTCCCTGACACTCTTTCTCTCCCCCTCTCTCTTTGTCTCTTTCTTTTTCTCTTTCTCTCTATGATGCTTTCACTCCACACATCTCTCTGAACTTCTCATAATCTCGCTTTTCTCCTTGATTCTCTCTTTTTTCCCAGACTTGTGATATCTAGCATGTCATGCTTTAATATTGATTCAGAAGCTTACTCTTTGAAACATAGCCAAGGTTCTTGTGTGAATGCCAAAGTACAGATGTACTTGGTAGCAGTCCTGCCTCTGTGCTGCATTATAGCTGCAGTAACTGCTGCAGCCTGTTGTTTGATCTTTACACAATATGATAAAACTGGTATACTGGTCATTCCTCAGCCCTGGCTATTTAAAGGAGAACAAAATTTTCATCTCAGGTGTTTGAGTCTAGTAGTGGTTGAACACATTTATCTATAGCTCTACACTTGTAACCTGAAACCCCTGAACCTGTTTACCGTAAAGTGCTTATTCTAATCCATTCTGTCTTCTTTCTTCTAGGATGTGGTGTACCATTTCATAGCTTTGCTTTTCTACTTTGCTGCCTTCGTTCTGGAGGCAGCCACCACAGCAGCTAATGGTGGAGCCCACATCAAGCCAACCCTGAACAGCACTGAAGTTGTAATGTGTATAACCTACCCCCGGGGCAATATATTCACCGTCCTAAGTGAGAGGCAATACAGTATTAACGTGGCAGCTACGGTGAGTGCTGTTTATCTTTTTAAACTGGTGATTTAATGTGTGCTTTGTCGCCTATATGCATATTGCACACATTTTAACACATACATTATAAAAGTGCACTCACGTGCTGCACAATGAGGCACCTATGATTTGACAGCCTGCCATGTATTTGTTTGTATAATGCATTTTTGCCTCAGTGTCAGTACACTGCAGTAAGGAAGTCAGAGTCCAAAAGGAGAGGACACTGACATTTTGGTTTGGATATGACTTTGTACAGGACTGGTCAGTGCTTTCACCACCAATTTCTGGACATTTTTCTATAAAAAAGAAAAAAAAGGAATGAAATGTAGCTGTGTATTTGTATATATTATGTCTAGTCTGATGTCTAATTCCTGTGACATAAGTGATGACCCCTTCTGGTTGTTTTGCTAAAGGGGTTTGAGGAAGGGGAACATCTGATTGCACTGTCAATTCACACTGTTCAAAATAATTTAGGCTCACTGTCCAGGCCCCACTGGTCATTCTCTGTATTCAAAACAATAAATTCAGTGTCATCAGTGCGGTAAAAGTGATTCAACATCAGCGGTCCTACTCTCTCCATTTGAAGAACCAGCTCAGTGGTTGTGTTGACATACACACAGTAGCTCGGCTACTGTTTACTACTACTACTCTGTTTATCATCTTCTTCTTATTTATCCATTTATATGAACCTTTAAGTGTCTCTGTTGCCTTTTATAAATCAGTTATGCTGTCCTGCTATCAACTAGAACAGTTCGCCAGTGAAAATGTAGGAAATGATGTCACCACCACCTGCCCTCTTAGACAGAGAATAAGTTCTTAACTACCTCTTAAAGCAAGGGAAAGAAATGATGATCCCAGTACAAAAAGCAAACACTGCTCACTTACACAACGTTTACATGCATCAACCAATTACCCGAGTGATTGTAATAAGGGTGGATTTGTCATAGCTAATGATTACCTGAAATGATGCAATGGTCATCAGATGTCATTGGAAAGAAATTATGGTAATATTGTTAGAGACAGTTTCATGCACATGGAATAAACCAGTTGGGAAGATCAGGTACTAGTGAGCCCACTTCTTCCTCTGGGCCTTTGCACTATGCTGTTATTGAAATATGTAGGTGACATTGGATGGCAGAAACCCTCCTCAATTACATAAATCCAGGATTTTCTATAAAGATTTCTTATGTGGAATATTATAGTTAAAGACAAGACTGTGCCTGTCTCGAAGCCCTAATTTCATGTAAGTCATTATAAGCTCATTAACTAAGTACTTGACTGTTTTGCACTCTCTCTCCATGTCCTCTTTGTTGCAGATATTTGCCTTTGTGGTGACTCTATGCTACGGCTGCAGTATGTTCATGGGCTTCAAGAGGTGGAGGATGTAACCATGAACACCAGCGCCCACATTAACTAATTTTTACAACTTCTTTATAACTCGTCCATAATGTATTACAACATCAGCCACACTGTCCAGAGCTCTTACTCATAGAGTGCTTTCACAGACCTTTTTGGTTTGGGTCAGTCGAAGCTTTAATAATTTCTGTCATGTCAGCAAGCAGTGACATAAAACATACACCGGAAAAGTGCATGTTTTATGGCTGCCTCAGTCAAAAATGGAAGTGTTCTGGACTCCTCAAAATTTTAAGTAAAAATCAATGCTGAATGGCCTTGTCTCTGCTGGTAAAGCTTTAAAACTACAGCAGCATTTTGAGCGAATGCAGATGCGTCATTTGGCCAATTCTGATGTTTTTTTGTCTTTATATCCCTTGTTATCCATTTTGACATTGCCCTATTTCCAGATCCCCTTGCTCACTGAAGCTCACAAAAAAGTGTCCAAGTATGATTGCCTGACAAATTGGGAACAACAGTAATCTGATGTGAACAGTAATCTGATGTGATGGCGCCACTTGTTGGAGAGACCCTGAAAAGCCAAGAGAAGTTTTCTATCCTCCAGTTTCTGAGGTGCTAAGCAGCTGTTGGTAGACTCACCCAATGACCATGTGTGTTAATACATTTTTTAAATGTCCATAATGTAATATGACACTGGAATTTCAAAGTTTCTGTTGATTTTTGTACACACTTTTCATCCATCTAATAATGGCATTTTTTCTCTTTACATCCAACCCTGTTGTGCATGACACAAATATTTGGCATTCTGAATAAACATTTGTTATTTGTAAATTTGTATGTCTTTATAAAGACTATGGTCATGATATGAGGTGAGTGTCAGACCTGAACTACCTACAAATAATTCTGTGTATTTGTTTTAACCTGCTTTTTGGTGCCAGGTGGATGGGGTGCAGCACCTCAGGACAGTTCAGCTAAACTGAAAATTTGTGAAAAGTATAATAACTTGGTTTAGAACAAGCAAGAAAAAAAAAACACTGTCTTATTGTCTAATCTTTCTGGGAGCAATTGTGCTGTCCTGTGTGTAAACTCCATTCATTTGGCACCTTAAACAAACCAACAAATTGTTTAGAAAGAGCACTGTATCTCATGGCTTTCCATAATATCATGGTCTGGGACTGATATTAAAAAATGTACTGTTTTGCCTTTTCCCCCTAAGTTACTGACTTTCATCTACTGATTTATTTCAAATATTTATCATAATTTACTGACTGATCATTTGAGTAGACTGTATGTTTAGAGTTTGATCCGTATTCTGAAATAACCGCTGTATGTTGAAGCATCATAAAATTGCCCAAATCAATAACTATCATAAACTGGCTATGTGTAAATGATTTCTTAGCAATGCATTTATATTATTATATGCATTAGTCTATTAAGTTATGTTAATATTAATTTAAAATGTTTTTTAAAGGCTATTTGTGGAGACTGTGTGTGACACCTGATGTTGACATTTTGAATGCATTTTTGAACTACTTAAATAAAGGTTCTGAAGAAAGCTGAAGCACTTGGTTTTATGTCATGATGATACTGATAAGGGCAGGTAGAAACTGACATCATCATCATCTTCATTACTGACAACCTTTTTCTTTTCCTTGAACAGTTTATTCCAGAGCCATGGAGAAATTTAATCCAATCTGATAAAATTCCATAAAACTAAAACCTATGGGAAACAAAAAGGAACATGAAATTTTATGACGGGCCTACTTATATATTTTACCATTAGTATTCTGATGTCAACATAGTTGAAAATATGATCAGGGCAATCAGTGTTTTCTGTGTAGTTTCGATATCAGCATTTGGTTTCTACTTTGCTGAATCTGTCTAGATGTCTGTTACCTGTTCATCAAGCCTTTTTTTTTATCTTGAGAAAAGAGCAATTTAGAAACGGCAGTTAGTCAGACGTGTACTGAATCTTTATCAATCATTGAAATTTTGGTATAGGCACTAATACATAATTCACCTTCCCTGATCCTGTCGTATGTAATTCTAATTTCATCCACTAGATGTCACCAATAACCTGTAAAGGCTGAATTGAATGACTTGGTCAAGACTGTTCCCAACTAGATACCAAAACATAGGTATAAAAATGCCTAAATGATTAGATTTGTAATATTTAGGGGTTTTGTTGATGTTGTTGTTGTTCTTATCTCGTTATGTGCGCACTAAAGAGAGTCAGACAAAACATCTAACTAATGAAAGGTTTTTACTCCACTGTCACCGCAGCACAAAGTAAAACACAAGTTGTCTGTTCTTACTGTTCTGCCAAGTGTGGTGCTGTTGTAAACCTGTCGACTCAATGCTGAAAAATCAAATAAGCACATCAAAGCAAGTCGTGCACCCGCTCAAACTCGCCTGCGCTCGTTCTCGCCGTGCATCTCTGCATCCCCCCCACCCCAACCCCCTCCCGCTGTGTAAAGGTAGGCAAAACAATACCGGAAGTTACACACTGATTTCCTTCAGAATAAAAGGGTAAAATAGTCCCATTTCAGTATCTGATCTATGGGAAATTGAACCTCAAGCGCAGGGCAAGTCAGAATGTATGAATGAAAGAATGAATGAATGGATAACTAAATAGACATTAAAAAACTGGAAAGTGTTGCCAGTATTTTTAAATTTACGGTTATAGTTATCTACATGTATATTATACTGCACAATCGTTCCCTTCTACGAACATGTATGCGTACCAAATAGCTTGAGTGAAGAGAGGACCTATACTTAGCTGTAAGTAGGTAGAACATTTTTAGTTTTCTTTAGTTTTAAATTTTTATTTATTTATTTATTTATGTATTTATTTATGTATTTATTTATTTATTTATTTATTGTGTGGGTTGTGCCAGTCATCGGGCGTGAAAGTAGAGTCGAGTCAAGACAGCCGGATACGCCCAAATTTGTCACTTTTCAAAATTATGAAGAGGCTTATTAATTGGAGCATACAGTAAACACCAAAAGCCGTGTGAACTTACTCAATATTTCAATGTGGAATAACATTCAGCTATTAATGGGGTGTGTGAAAGTTGCGAAATAAAGTCCATATCGTACTTAATTGTACCATATTAGTTTTTATTACATGATAACAGACAGACATTTCCTTCTTCCTATCTTTAATTTCTATAATTTGAGTATATTATTATTATTGTTGTTGTTGTTGTTGTTCCGGATGATAAAAAACATTCTTTCCAAGGTAACTTAATGCTATGGCATCTGTTTTTCTCTTCCTTCAGGCAAATGTAAATAACTAATTATTCAAAAACCTTTCTACACGTTCGTCAGTCGGTTTTTTATTTCGGAAAACCTTGACCGGAAGTGTGTTTTCTCTCTGGCTGACTTGACAGTTGTTTCTGCTGTCCTCTCCTCTCTCACAGAGTCAGTAGTAGACAAGGCAGTGAGAGGGACCTTGTGTGTCGGAATTCACCTTCCAAGACTTCAGATAACGTTACCCGCTAAACGCTGTGGATTAATACTAGTTTTTGTAACAAGCTGCGGAAGAAAAACGCCATGGGCTCGTTTGTGCAGCCATGGACTGGGACGGAGCAGCGCGGAGAGACGGGGATTTAAATCTGCCTTTCGTCCGAAAAAACAGCTTCTTTTGATTTGAAGTGAACGGAGGACTGGAGTAGAGTCGCGCTGTTGGGGTTTTCTAGCCCTTTTTGACTGAGACAAAAGTTCTTCATTGCTTTGAGAAGACCTCACATAGTCATAAACGACTCAATACATTTTTTTGTGACTCCCTCCTGTTTGGTTTTCCTGGAGAGCGGAGCTGGCGAGCTGAGGGCGGCTGACGGTGTCAGGACTGACCGTTGGAGTTGGTCCTGAAAATGGAGGCTGTTATCGAGAAGGAATGCGGTGCACTCGGAGGACTCTTCCAAACTGTTATCGGAGACATGAAAGTGAGCCAAAATTAACTTTTCACTGCAACTTATGATATTAGGAAACCATTGAACAACTTTACCAAAAGCTAGGCCTATACACCTGGTTAGCTTCCCAACTCAACTCTGCAGTAGATAACGTAGGTGCACTTCACCACATAAACAAATCAGGTTAAGTGTAACCTGCTCCAGACTCTGAAGTCAACCATGTGTTAAAATTGTCGCCCCCATGACTGTTTGGATACTCAGAAGTAGTGAATAGAATAGAATAGAATTGAATAGTTGTTTCCTGTCTTTTAGGACAATGATTCTGTGTTATTGTGTTTTTAATTTACTTTAAGAATATTCAGAGTATTCTGTTATTCATTATATTGCCATTTTATTACATCCTGATATTTCTTGCACTTTGTTCTGTTCCATCGTCATTTTTTTTTTTTTTTTTAACATTTTGTGTCATTTCGTTATATTGTTTTGTACTCTATTTTATTCTGTTCTAAAGGGAAAATAAATCCAAATGCATATCTCATTGCATTTTAACCCAGTTTGGATTGGACGCAGCCAGCCCAAAAGAGATAAAGGCTAAATAGGCCAGTCAGTCAGAGAAGTAGGACATGCCATTTTGACTATTTTTGACAGAGCTTGGGTGATGAGACAATTAGCAGATTTCCCAGCTGTTGTACCGCCTGAAGGAATGCTGGGAATGTAGCTAGCAGGACAGAAATTGACCTGCAGGATCTGAAGGCTTTGACATCTGTGGGTCAGACAGCCAGCCATCCAGTCTACCAGTGTCACAAAGTTTGTTATGAATGCTGCTGAGAGTTTCAGCACTTCCCATCACCCTATTTCTCACATTACTGGGTATTTTAAAAGCCCCCTTGACTATGACTTCTACTGTTACTGAGCTGTCAGACTACCTGAATGAAAATATGCAAATGGTCAGTATATTTATCTTACTTTACATAAGCCATTCACATGACTTGTCGTAGTACCCAGATTCCCTATCAACAATTCTGGGTCATTTTTTTTGTCAGCACACATCTTTCTTTCGCCATCTGAATTGGACTTTCATCTTGGATTATGATTTTGTGAGATCACAGGCAGTTAAGTTTCCACCAAAGACATTTTTATTAAGTGAGAACTCACTTTGAAATGTTGCGTGTTACACTCCAAAGGTGGTCTAAGAGATTAACAATTGCCACAAAATGACGCAGAGCAGAATTATTTGACACGGGGTTGCTTTTGCTTGATATCTGTGGGAGTCCTGCTGAAGCTAGAGCAGAGCAGATGGTGGCCTCTTCAGAAAGAGTGGGGCAAGGGAGCAAAGAGCAGGCTGCAAGAGAGAGATGCATGGGGAGAGGGGAGACCAAGATTGAAAAGGAGAGAGAGAGAGCACACCATCGCAGAAGACTGAAAGCAGGCCAGAAGAGGAGAAAAAGAGGTTGAGAGGGAGAGAGAGAGTTGCTGGGCCGTTTGTTGGGTGTTATGTTCCACAGCATGGGATGACATTCCTTAGGCCACTGACACTAGTAGCACATCAGCGCCAAACATTCCCTCATAGTAGAATCATCTCTTAGTTTACATGCCCTCCTATAGTGCCATGTTACCCTCATATCCTCCAAACCCTTCTCACTCCATTACGACACTGGTTCCCTCTGATAATTTTAGATAAAAGGCTATTGAACTATTTTCAGCCCGGGACCCAAATTTAGTAAATGTAGTGTTCCCACAGGACCAAGGCTCATTATAACACATTAGTGCTCTTGTTGTGTGGGGATCCTTCTGAGAGAGGATCATGACCCATTTTGCAGCCTAACACATGTAGAGTGCAACAATGTCATTGTGTCTAATCATGAAGATGAGATGCTAAATGGCGAAAACTGAGGACCACAAGAAAGAAATTTAGCAGCATGATAAATGAAAATGATTGAAAGCAAGCTGTTTTTAAGTAGCTGAAAGTAGTTTGATTACCTGCCCCATGCTCAGCTCAAAGCTGTTACTTTTCATTTAACCCAGATTAACTCTTCATCAGCAAGTTTGAATCCAGAGTATATTTGGCAACAAGACAAAAAAAATCTGTTTTCAGGGGTGACATAAGTCTAAGAAAGTGACATGTGTGGAGAAACCTTAGTCTTGGCTCAATCTGTTTAGCCCTGAAGAGGAGGTTAAGGTCTTTGGAGTTGAGTTGAATTTTCCCTTACTTTGGTAGTTCTGCTGAACTGTTACATAACTATAATAGTGATATCTGTTCTGATGATGATGATGATGTGCCAACCTTGTTCCTGTCTGTGTGTTCCCACAGAGCAGCTACCCTATCTGGGAGGACTTCATCGCCAAGGCTGGGAAACTGCAGTCACAGCTCAGGTGAGTGGGCACATGTGTGTCTGCATGTGAGTCTTTCTCTCTTTGTGTCTTATTTCTAATGGAAATAGAACTGAAAGTGAAAATAGTTTGTAATAATGAAGGGGAAATCAGTATTTTCACTTGAAGTGTTAATGTTCCTCCTGTAACTAAAGAGGTAAGCCCTTGATAGTAAGTTATGTGTTGATTTCTGCTTATGTTGCTACAGGTACACATACGGTTTGTTTTGTACAAACTGCCATATATTTTTCAGTGCACACTACATTCCCTGGCTGCTGAAGTGTCCACATACGTGTTACATAATGTCCTTGACATGCCATGCTGTGCCCCAATATACTCAGAGCTCTCTCAGTGGAACTCCTGTCTTTTCACTTTCACTGGCTTATACAATGGATGTCAATGTCAATTCCCATCCCCAGCAGTTTGAAGTGCCCACGTGTCCACAGGCAAACCAGCAATGACAGTTTATATAAAAGCCTAATGTCTTAACAATACTGTCCTGGGGTCATTCTGTATCCTTTTCCTCCATTTAGTCTTCATTAAAGCTGATTTAATTTTCTCCATTATGAAGGGGTTTGTCTTTCCAGTGCTGTAAATTTACACACCTCCTGCCAAAATTATTCCAAGTCCTCTGTGAACAATGGATGTCAATTCCAGCCACCTTTCCGAGTTGGTTTTAAGTGGCCACGTGTCAGCAGACAAACTACCGCTGACAGCGTCCATAAAAGCTCATTGTCCTGCATGTACTGTAAATTTGCATGCTCTCTGGTCTAAATTATTGTTTGGGTAACAATGCATGGCAGTATCCAAATTGTTTTTAAGTGTCCACGTGTCCGCAGACAGACAAATACTGACAGTCGTATAATAGCCCAGGGTCTTTAACAATACTTTCCAGAGGCCTCTCGGTGTCTTATTGTTCCCTTTTCTGAGGATTATGGCTGATTAATGGTGATATGTTATTCAAGTGTCTCCACCATTCAGGGGTTAAATATGTGACCCCGCAGTGCTACAACTCAGATGGGGTATTTGTACCTTTGTTGCTAATGACTGTACACCAGTGCACTGGTATGGTTACAGTCTAGTAACAGTAGTTGTGTGAACTCAGTCTGTCAAACAGAAAAAGTAGTTGATCAGACTAAAAGAACAAATCCATTCGTGATATATATTGCAGGTGTATAGGTGAGTTGGTCTTGACTGACTGGCTGATGCCTTTCTCACTTATTACCTCTAGTAGCACATGAAGAGTTTTCGTTGCTGCAGAAGAGTCCAATATATTAAACTGGTTCTAATCTATGATCATAGGCTGTGAAATTCAAAACGCAATGTCAGAAGTGAACTGTCACTGCCAGATAGATGCCGTGCCAACGCTACTAACGTTCTGCTGACTGCAGCAAATTGGGTAATATTTTCCATGGCATATGTTTTTTTTAAAGATTATTTTTTGGGCATTTCTCCTTTATTAGACAGTCACAGGGGAGAAACAGGAAATACAGAGCAGAAAGAGTGGATGACATGCAGCAAAGGGTCCGGGTTTGATTTGAACCCAGGTGGCTGTGGCTCAGCTTTAGTTTTATGTGGTTCATGCTCTACACGGTGAGCCACTGGGTGCCCCCTTCCAATGCATATGTCTGACCACATTCCTGATCTACCAAATGATTTTTTTTTTTTTTGTAATGGTGATTTGATTAAGAACATTATCAAATACCATCAGTAGCAGTTTGATTGATACCCTGAAGCACAGATTCCTTTTTGTGGATCAAATAAGTTACATGTATTGATAAATGGCTATATTTTGGTATTTTAGAGCAGCTGTAGCCCCTATAAACTGGGCCTATGCCTGGCTCCAGGCAGCAGTGGTTGCAGCATATGGCTGGCCCTAATGATGCCCTGACTGCTGGAGCAATAAGAGTGTCTTATCTGGGCCTATCCATGGTGACCTACAAATAAGCCTTTTTCTGTCTACTTGAAGACTAATCTCCAGCTGCTTGAAATTTGGCCAAACCAGCCCTTTCAACTAAAGAATAACCCCCCACCCACCCCCTGGACTTCTGTAATAAGTTTTGGGACAGGGCTAGACAGAGCGGCACAAACATACACTCACAAAACAAAACACAAACACACCCACCTTCTCTCCCTGATCTAGCCAGTAATGGTAGCAGCATATGTCTGTGTGTGTGTGTGTTTGTAATGACGTCCTAAGGCAGACTACTCTGTAATTTCGCCCCTCTGCTCCCCTCTCACAAAGCAGCTAGGAAATCAACCAATTACAGTCTTTGGGCTGTTCTGTCATTTTTGGGGTCCAAATATGGTCTTTTTCTGCTGCCTGTGCTGCTTTTAGCAGCCAAAACACACACACACACACACACACGCACACGCACACACACACACACACACACACACACACACACGCACACAGAGGCTAGGGTGGAATACTGGCTAGCTGATTTCTAATCACTATCTGGTTTTAACTTGACAGTGTTCGGTCGGCTTGGTGGGCCATGGTTGATGCAGCTGTGTGAAGGCTAGGCTTACACATAAGGCCTACTCCCTCCTTTTCTTGGTTTTGAAGTTCAAAGATAAAGATAAAATTAAGCATATAAGAACTGTAAGGTGATCAACATAACTTCAGGTGAAGAAGGAGTCATAGACATAGATATACTTATATGTTTCTTCTGTTGTGAATCTTGATATCTTATCTCTGAAAGAAGCAGAGTCTTTCCCAATTTACTACAGCAACATTCCAGTTGCCGTTGAACTAAGAATAGATGGGGATGCTGGTGCTGAATGTATCACTGTCAGATGGAGCATTCAGCTGTACTGTGCTCGTGTCTATGGGGAGTTTAGATTGGCCAAGGCCTTGTGGAATAGATTTGTTAAAGTCGTTTGTCTTGACTCCATGACAGGGGCATTTGCAGATGTTAAAGCCAGTGGCAGCAGTGAGGTTATGGTTATAGTGCTGCATAGAGCTCAGGGCTGGCAGCAACAGTCACACTGTAATTCTGATAGATAGGGAAGTCTTGGTGCTTTTTAGCTTTTGGAGGGTGTATATGTACTTTTTACACATGTAAGACATAAAACTGATGAATTAGCCCTCTGGCAAGGATTCGTTTTTCTGGCTTTTTCACCCCACCAATGACTGCCACCTCAGACAGACTGGTAGAGTTATTATTTATTTGTTTGTTTGTTTTTCTCACCCTGGCTTAATTATTTGGCATTTTTGCTTTCTTACTTGCCATGCAATAACAATGCTGTTGATTTTGCCATAGACCACATATGGCCTTTTACCCAGATGCCAAGAAGTTATCTTGTTTCAGCGTTGGTGCAGTTTGCCAACTAATTCAAGATGTTAAAGTTGTGTGTATTTAAGGCGTGGCCCAACTGCTATTCAAATGGAGATATTTTGTTCTCATTCATAGAATATTTTTGTAAAGTACTTTTATCTGAATGTTACAAAATTGTACTCAATGTTGATTCTGATTCTCATATAATAATTACATTTAAATGGAAAGGGCTGCACATGTGAAAGAGGTTAATCTTATCTGTTTCACATAACAGTGAGCAAGCACATTGTCATTATCTTTATTAACTAAGCAGTGATCACAAGGGAGTAGTTATAGGAGGTGAGTGATTGAATGAATTAGTTATTTACTTGATGACACATTTCAAGGTGTGGGATTGTGCTTTAGTACGCTTGAGCCTTTTTACTTATGGAAGCTGCTGTTGCTTCATGCTTGTTATTTAGTGCAGGTTTGTGCAAAAGCATGTACCACACAAACCTGTTTTTTAAGTGAATAAGTTCAACTTGACTGAACTAGACTTTGTTGAAAGTACCTGAAAACCATAATTCAGAGAACAATGAACAGTTGTGTACATGGTATAAATTAGTGGAGACAGATATCGGTGGAGGTTACCCTGTTGCTTGTACTGGGCTTTAAATAGAAAGGAATGTGTGTGTGTGTGTGTGTGTTTCTTTTTCCATTAGCAGAACACACCCATGTGTCTTCTGGTCATGTCTGCAGCAGCACAGTGCTTATTAGGCCTTAGTACATTAGAGAAGTGATAAAGGAGATGATTGTTCCCTCATTGTCTCACTGCTGTGGACTGGCAATCCCACGGCCATAACAACAGTATATTTTGTTCTGTAACTCGGTCAGACCGTTTATCTAAGTTGAATCAAGATGAAGTTCTTCCTCGACTGACCAGTTCAGTGGTGCATTGTCTCTATATAAAATTCATACTAGGGTTTTTGCAAAAGAAGCTTTGCAAAAGAAGCTGAAACAGTGTGTTGGTAAAATGTTCGAAGTATTATTTTTTCTCATCTTTTTCCCTTACATTGTTATCAATTTCTTATTTGTTATCAGTTTTTTTAGTGGATTCCAACTTTTTTCTTTCTCATGGTTTGATGGTTTGAAACTGACAACAGTACCACCAAAGTAGCTCTGAAAGTTCATCACATCACTCTGAAAACATCACATGTTACAGCCTGGTAAAGCACTTAGTTCATTATGGACATCTAACTCAATTAAATTAATAAAGCAAGCATTCAGACTAGTGGTTAGACAACCCTTAACTACATGGGCTAACTTAATTAAAGTAGAACTCAGTTTAGACTGTGGTTGTTTGTTGTAGCATTATATGTAACACAAACGTGTGAACTACTGTGGTGTAATAACTCCTTGTCTGTAAATATTACAGAGTGGTTGTAGACATTGCAGTGATATAGATCTGAACCTGCAGTTAATATATTATGATATCGAATATTCACAAGCCTTTTTGTGTAACTCTGAGCCAGAATCTTTGAGAACAATGTTTGATGGTCAACTTATTCTTAACTTGTCCATTCAAAACCAAAAACAGTTTGTTCCCTAGCGCTGTAGTGTTTCATAACAGTCCCCCACAGTGAGAAAATTATACAGCCCATACCATACTATACTTTATGGGTGTGTGTGTGTGTGTGTTGGGGGGGGGGGTGCCATAATATTTACAGTTGCCTACATCAGTGTGGATGGCACTTGTTTGACCTCTCCCCCTGTCTACTGTTTTGTCAAAATATGCATGTGAAGTTTATTCCTGTGATTATATACCAAACAGGCGTCTAGAATTACAGCTGTGTTACATGCTATGCTGCACTCCTCTAGGAAAATTATGTTAGTGCTCCATCTGTTTCTGTGTGTTCAGCCTTCATTCAGCAACATATTAAAGCACAGGATCAGTGTTTTATACCAAGGCCTTAAAATTACTTGATTCCTTTAGCCCAGAGGGCGTCTGTTCAAATTATTAACTCAACATTAATCGGATAGCTCTGTTTGATCATTGTTTTGAATTCCTATGCTGTTAACATTGCATTCAACCCCTAAACCGACATAAAATCAATCACTTGAATAAATGGATTTTCTTATTGTTGACAGAATAACAAAATAATCTAAGTTGGTAATCAATGCTTGTGAAAACACTCACCTCAAGAGTAAATTTGTTTTATCCTGAGATCCTTGAGACCCTCTGACACTGTGAAACAGTCATATGAAAGCGTGCTGCAGCAGCCACATGTAGCTTTTGTATACAACAACAGAGAACTTTCAAAGAGGTTTGGTGTTAAAAAATGTGATAGTAAATTAGATTTGGAGTTGCCAACTGCTCAGCAACTGTTTGGGTTTAGAAAGCATTATTTATTATGAGGCTGACAAAAAGCAGACGTTATGTGCGCATCACTATGCAGTAACAAAAAGCTGCAAAAGATAAAGCAGAGTATTATCTCATTATCCCATTTTCTGTATTCGCCGTTCTCTGTTAGTGTGTGAAAATCCCACCTGGAGAAACAGTTGCAGGCCAGGGCGTGGACAAACACACACTTTTCCCAGAAGTTATCACATGAAAGAACGGTACATTTAAAAAAAAAAAAAAAAAGTATTAAGGGACAAAAATACCACTTTATAAAATTCGGCCAGCTGCTTGAGGATGGACATTTTTCTGACTTGCATGAAATAGGACTTAATAATGTTCACATTTTGGAAAAATGTTGTTTTTTGTTTTTTTTTACATTTTACATTTGCCATTTGTGGAACATGGTCTTTACCTGCTCTACCTGTGTCATGAGATACCTTCTGTTGTCATTTGACGCAATATAAATAAAGATTGATTGATTGATTGATAAAAGTTCAAGTAAATCAGACTCTGTGCTCAATTAAACACCTAAAATGTATACTAAAACTTCAGAAGTCTTTTAGTGTACAGACAGTGACAGGAGAGACAAAGGATGATGACAGCTTATATAATGAGTCAGACCTGACCCTTCAACATCTTGAGTTTATGATGTGTTTCTGAACCTGCTGAGTCACCAGGCATCCCATGCTGAACCATTGTTTTGCCCAGTTGTGAAAGCTACCTTGCTGAAGTGCTTATGGAAATTCACAGGTTTTGCTGAAGGGGGGTTTTTGTTGACCTGTGGAAGGTAACAAGTGTTTCCAACTTTAGGTTGAACAAATAAGCCTTTGTGGCCAAGTTTCCCTCAGACAATTTTTGGACAATGTGCTTTGATGAATGGCCCCATTGGTTTCTGGTTCTTTTTGTAATGTTCATAGCTGGTAAGTAGTCTGTTCTCTGTAGGCTGAGGTTAGATATCACACACACAGACACACACACACACACACACACACACACACATACACACCCACACACACACACACACACACACACACACACACACACACAGAAAAGCACAGAGCGAGGCTTTCATCTCCATACCTGTGATCTTAATCACAAGTGGTCTGTTGGTTTTTAAATTGGCCAGTCACTAAGTTGC
>OMLB01018369.1:0-14869 GCA_900302555.1 Myripristis jacobus | reverse complement strand
TTTACTGTGTGCGCCTGTGTGTGTGTTGCATCTTCACGCGTGGTTAAAGTAGTGCATGTGCGTGATTAGTTATGAGGCACGTCATGGACTTATATGCGTCGGTATTCAATGAGCTCCCCCTCTCTCTCTCTCTCTCTCTCTCTCTCTCTCTCAACTCGGTGTGCTTTACTGACATTGATATTGGATAAACAATACTGCTCAAGCTCCTAAATATTGAATAAAACTACTGAAATAAGAAAAAATAGCAAGTAAGAGCGAACAGCTGCTCTACTCCCTCTCTCACTCTCTCTTTCGCTCCCCCTCTTGCTCTGTTTGCGCTCTGCATACGGTTCATCCGTAACCTGATGCTGCAGGTGCATGTGGCATTTTACTGAAAACTACACAACGACACCGAGCCACCTAATTAGAATTAATGCTATTGTAATGCAGGTAGTGCATCTTTTCGGGGCTGCTTCTCCTCTATCAAAGCCAGACGCCACCGCTGCATGTGACTCGGTTTGCCCCGTGCGCGCGCGTGCACGTGCCGGCATGCACAACCAACACGTGCTCGCGTGCGTGCTCGCGCGTATGCACGAGACATAGTGGAAAGGAATATTGCGACTCCAATCCTCCCACGCACGTTTTAATAACCTTTCATTCTTTTACCAAAGAGGAGATTTTCTTCGTGGGCAACCAGGGACAGTTTCCCCAAAACACAGCGAGCGATCAATCAAACCTTATTTCCAATGACGCCGCTCAAACAAATGCGGCAAGCACCGGCGACTTCCCTCCTCACAGTTCCATCCCTGGGCAGGTGATGGGGACGGATAGCAAGTGAGGTAATTTGGAGAGGTGTGTATGTAGGGCTAAACGGAGAGAGATGGATGACGGTAATTTAGTTGAGGGATGTGCAGGTTATGGGGAAATAATCACTCGCTGTGAAGAGTGCTTTTGAATTTTAAAAGAAGCGATATTGACGAACTACGCCCCCCCAGCCCCCTTTCCTGTTTGTGCACCAGTTTAGGTGCCTTTTGCAAGGTGATTTTGTTTATATATGTATACATACATTCAGTGGCCACTTTATTAGGTCCACTTGTACAATCTAATGCAGTTCAATGCAACAGCTCTGCCATAAATTCTACCTTTTAAGAAAGTTTATAATGATAGTTGTTGTTATTGTAGAGAATGTGTAAATTGAATTAGTTTGAAGAAGTCTTGTACTGGACTACATTATATTTATAGATTATATTTACATATAAGAGGCGAAAAGAATATGGGAAACACCTCACAATAAAATGTAGTCCAGTACAACAGCACCACTAACTATGAGCTCAAAGCCAAACATGGAGTTGTATTAATGTCTAAGTGGTAAAATGGTCACTGAGGGTCTATCTATCTATCTATCTATCTATCTATCTATCTATATTATGTGTGTGTGTGTGTGTGTGTGTGTGTGTGTGTGTGTGTGTGTGTGTGTGTGTGTGTGTGTGTGTAGATGTATGTATGTATAGTGCAGTCAGAGAAGCTTTGTATCACTTAAAAAACAAAAAAGTGATCCATTGGCTACTTCTGGCTTCTTAGTGTGTGTGTGTATGTCTGTGTGTGTCTGTGTGTGTGTAAGGGAGGTGTGGGGGGAATGTGTTAGTGTGCTTGTCTATTTGTCTGCATATGCGTGTGCACATGCATACTTTAAATGCATATGTATGCACTATTTTTGTGTGTTTTGACTGTGGTCACACATTACTGTGCTTATGTATTAACGTACATGTCAATGTGTGTTTGCACTGGTGTGTGTGTGTGTGTGTGTGTCTGAATGTGCTTGAGTGCATAATAATTCATGCATATGAATGAGTGTGTGTTTTGTATTAATGTGAGCACAAAGTGCATCCTATTGACTTTTTAGTGGTCACTCAGTCATTGTTTATCATCAGAGGTTTTCATGTGAATGCATGTACAGGTGAGAGTGCAATCGTTCACATATTGGTGTGTGTGTTTCTGCAGGGAGTTTAATTATCAGTCTGCCAAGCTTTATCAGCATTCAAACTATATAGGGTTGTTTAGCAACCAGCCACACTGGCTGTAGTATGTAGCTCCCAATCTGCGGCACATTAGCAGTGACTTGCCTCAATCAGTCATTGTGAAGAATAAATCAAGCTTTTCTAGAAGACGATGGGGGGCTTCCCTTCTGTGAGCTGCTCTCTGCAATCAACCATAAGCTGGCATCTCCTCTCTGACTCACTATTCCAGGCCAAGTCCAGAATGATACACACGGACAGGCAGGAATGTACACACGCTATTCACACACATTTACGTATATGCATGTGCGTACACTCATACATATACATGAAAACATTTATACAACACACAAATACACATATACAACATATTCAACAAAGCCAAACATAAAAAAAACATTGAAAAGTACAACCACATATTAAAGTGCACACACAAATTTATGTGCTCAATGAGTACACAGATGGCATGTAAAGAGATCAAGCAAATGCCCCTCCACATACATACACATTCACTCTCTCTTTGTCTCTCCCTCTCTCGCTCTCTCTCTCTCTCTCTCTCTCACACACACACACACACACACAAACATCGTGCAAAATGTAGAGGGAATCTAAAGCTAAACTTTGTGATAGCCCACAAGGCTCTGCAAGCAAATGCATTTCACAATTGATCTTTTCACACTTGAATATTCATGATTGCCTGTAAACCTTCATGAATTATAGACACTCCATACGTATTCTATATAAAATAAAAACAGTTACACTACTCAAATCCATGTGTAGAACAGATATGGTAACCTGAGGCAAAGACTGTAGAGACCTCTCTGCTGCCTCTACTATTGACAGAGAGAGTGAAAGGTTAGACCAATACTTCCCCACCCCATGGCTATAAAGTGCAGTTACCATTGATTCCCTGTACACCTGAAGACATGGAAGACAGGCAATGGACTACTATGTCATACTCTATACTTCTGTATGTATCCTTTCTCATTCTCTCTTTCTCTTTCTTGGTCTCTCTCTCTCTCTCTGTGTGTGTGTGTGTGTGTGTGTGTGTGTGTGTGCGCATGTGTGTGTGTCTATGAAGGCATATGTGTATGGAAGTGCATTTAAAGTTCAGTATTTTCCCAGTCACACTTTTTCAAGTGATTTTATTGACTGTGCATACATTATCGTGACCAAGTTTAAATCTTGTACTGCTGAACAAATTGGCTTCATTTGGTTCTTCATATCAGTGATGTATCATCAAACCACCTTTACACAACCAGGGGCAGAGTGATTGATAGTTTGACTCTAGCTCTGTGATCACAGGTGGAACCATCTAACAGGGCACTATTAACTTAACCATTCATCCACTGGCCTCAGCACACTGAGAATTACCATTCTCAGCCCTCCAGGAGGAGCCTATTCAACTCTACAGATCCAGTCCCTGTGTAAGGTGCCAAAGGTCCTTACTCCTCATCTGCTATTTCTTCAGCATCTCAGGGAGTGACAGGCTAACTTGTCAGAAGGCTCTGCCTGTGACCACAGAACTAGATTTACAATATGTTAACTATAATTCTATCTCTCACAGGTTGAGCCCTCTAACAGGGCTATATTAGCTTAGGGATCAAAGCACCATTCCTACACCCCCTGCTGTGACATTACAACAACATGGTGCATCACAAGGCTGATTGATTGTAAACACTGTGCCTCCAATCAGTCAACATAACCTACAACTGTCCCATGCGATCTACAAGTACAACAACACTACAACAACACTGTGTTTACATGATAACATGTGAAACATCTAGCACCAGACTAAGTTTTTGGTTCTTCATTTTGTAACTACATTAAAGACTCATGTATAACAGGCACTCACAGGTCCTGTGTTGCAGTGCCAAGTGCAGACTTGGAAAAATAAGTCACCACCATAACCCACCTATAACTGTTGTGCTCACTTTCATGTGGCTATCCCTTCCACATACCATGCTACCCCATGTACAGTGCACAAATGACGCAACCATTCTTGCCTCCTCCCACCATGGGGAGTAGAATACAATGCACTCATGCAATCACTAGCTTGTCCTTGACTTAAACCAAATTCTTATGTTCTTAGGTATGAAGAATGGAAGGAGGGGAGTGTAACATATGGGAGCCCAAGGACCAAATCCATTTCTAAGCCATTGCCTTGGTCAAGGGCACTGAGAGGAATATCAACCTAAATTTTATGTTTTTGATAGTGGGGGAGACATGAGCAACCTGAAGTAAACACAAGTGGACGTGGGGAGAAGATGCAAAATCCAAACAAAAATGGCCTACCCTGGCCAGACATTGAACACAGGACCTGAGTTGGTGTGAGGCGACAGTGCCAACCATTGACCCACAATGCTACCCCTTTTTTAAGGAGTTAAAGGGTTCTGATTAGAACCCCAATCTCTGTTGATCCAGGTCACTGTGGTCCAATTGTGGCCCATATCAACACTTTCTTTCCATTTAATATTATTTTGAAATGTTGCAGAACCAACAGAGATACTGTCATCTCCAGTGGGTTGATATGATGGTTTTCCCCAAAAGGCAATGCATCAACTACATCCAACCCCAGGCAGCCCCTGAGCTGTTATGGAGGTGTTTATCAACACTGATACTTAAGAGGCTATTTCTAAAATAGTTTTCCTATCGCCAGCATCTGTGGGTCCCCAAGACTATCAGCGGGATGGTCACCATGTGCCCTTTGTTCCACTGTGAAAATACAGCCAACAGTTGTTTATATAGTTGGTTTCAGTCAGATAAGCATGAAGTATGACATAGTTAAGCTAAACTCACCAATATATTGCCTACTGGAACAGCTGGGGTATGCTCCTCTTCCAGTTGATTAGAAAGTCTAACTTGGATAGGTGTTGCTCCAATTGGACTGGCCTACTCCTTAGGTCATGAGGTTCAAGTCATCTAGATAAAAGAAGATCCACATGCCTCGACGGTGCTGATGTTTCAGTGCTTTGTCCACACACTTGGATAAGGTGCAGGGACCCAGGAAATAATCAAATGACAGCCCATTATTCTGCAATCCCCTGGAAGGAATTTCCTGAGTCTCACCACCATTGAGACATGAAAGTAAACATCTCTCAAATCTATTATGGTGACTCACTGCAACAATTTCAAAACCTTTTTAAAAGCAAACATCTATAAGACAGATATTGCCCATTGCACCATATCTTTTACCTCTATTTTTAAGTTAGCTAATTTAATTTAGCTAATCTTTTAAATACGTTTTGATGTATAGATTTTATGGAAATCTCTTCCTTGATGTTAACTTCATACCCCTGGCCTGTTGTGTCAATTTGAATTGGTGCTATGGGGGAATCAATAATGGCCCTGTAAGAAGCAGCCAGTATACAGGTGGCGATCCAGAATGAGTCTACTATTTTCCTTTACTGGGTTCTAGGAAACATCCACAGTATAGACCTCGGTCTCTATTTTTACCAAGGAACAACAAAGATAGCCTCTTTCAGCAATCATCCCTGGAAGAAATCATCCATGTTTACTCGTACACAAGTTATAATTGAATCTCTCCCTCCAATAAATTTAAGCAAAACACAATGAAAATGAAGTTTTTAACCAGTTAAAATGTCATGCCCATCCAGTCTGTCAAAATATCACATGCTCCACCATTCCTGATAAAACTATGCAAGAGACTAAGCAGCCAACTATAGAACAAAGGCTAAAAGCCTGTTGTACATGGCTTCAGACTGCTCTTGGAGTGGACTAAATTAATGCCTCTTGGCTTGAGTAGTGTCTGCTTCAACCAGCTTGTCCTCTAATACATCAGTGGGGTGGGGGCTATGAAACAATTTACTGACTCGCAGCTCTTATATTCTTATTGTGTGAGGTAAGGATGAGAGCAGGCACTATTGCTCTTTCAGCTCTTTTTATTGATGGGGCACAGCAATTTTACATACATACCACTACAGAGAGTGCATGAGGTTTGATAAGGTGTGGTAGGGACCTGTTGCTCTTGTGCTCACACACCAGCTGGACTAGTCCCCAGCAGCAAGCCAGGTGGCAATGTGAGCCATGGAGAGAGAAGCACTGTTCTCTGGTTGGGCTAACAAAGAAGGAGGGGCTGGGAGAGAAGCCTCTTAGTGGGACTACACTCATCACTTCAGCCTAACTACCCTGTGGAGTGTGGGCCCTGTGAGAAGGTTACGTTTGCTGTGTCTCTGTTTTGTCTGTCCTCAAAAACATCCACATAATGTCTGAGTGAGGCACTGACGTCAATACAAGAGACAAGCTGAAGTGGGAGTGAGTTTGACAGAACAAAACACTCTCCCATGTCAGCCAACGACTGCCGCGCATCAGTTAGAGCTGGGGAGGCTGACTGAAAAAAACAAGTTCCACTAGGTCATGACACTCTCTGGGCAGCTTTCTGTCTGTTTGAGGATGGGAGGGGGACTTCCACTGCCATTTCAGTGAACTAATACCTTGTTTACATCCACTATACTTTCCAGTGAACCTACCACATTGGCCCTCAAGGCCAAGGGAAAGGGGCTTTGCGACAACATGCTGAGCTGCCAGTTTAGTGCAAAGACAGATAGCAGGCAATGGTGTGAAAACAGGCAGCATAGACAGTTCTGAGGGCTCAGTACTCAGACCAACTAGCCAGTGGAGTGTGAGCTCTGATAGAAATGTTATTAACATTTGTGAATGCTTAATAACATGATTGCACATTACCCCCTATAAACCTAAGACAAGAAGACAGACAAGACACTATCATCATCCTCAGTTTCCATAGAAGACTTCAGTCATCATCTCTGGATGGATGGCGGGGAAGGATTTACATCCAGGACAGAAGGGCAGACCTGGAAAGACCCTGACAGCAGCCTGCCTTGCTGTCATCAAAGCTCTGAGGAGTGGCGGGGAAGATCCAGCACTGAGGCATCTATGATGAAAAAGGCCATCCCTCAATGCAATCTGGCGATGCTGATATTCCTGAGTTCTTAGTGTGGCAAGGATGAGCGACAGTGGTGGTAACCAGTCTGAGGTACATCAGGCAGTATGTCTTAGATGACGCCATCCTCGACAGTGTTGTCATCTTATATGCTGAAAAACGTGGATGAGGAGTAAGATGCTCTAACTTCTTATAGAGAGGCTGATTCCTTAGGGTTGAATAGGCCCACCGTAATTGCCTGAGCCCGAGCAAGCAAATTTTCAGTGTTGAGGCAAGTAGATGAGTGGTTAAGCTGACAGAGCCCAGGGCAAAGTCTGTGTGAGCTAGAACAAAGAAACATCTACTTTGTACAGATCTTTCACCTTTCCCAAAAATGGGTGCCTTTTTATCTACAGGAGAGGAAAGCCAGTGATCAGGTGTTTTTGTTTTTTTGCTTTTTTCAGAATTTCAAGTCAGTACAAAACAAGATTATTGCTGTCCTGCCCTTTTGGCTGTTTTCTTCTGCTCCATATCTGATCAATCTACATGAGTGCATATGTCTATCTAATTTCCCATTGTTTGGACAAACAAGTTGCATGCATACCTCATGGGAAATTACTGCTTTACTGTTTTCCTCTTGCTTTTTTGAGTTCCTAATCACATCTGTGCTCCTACACAGCCTGCTCTGAGTGGGTGATTCAGGAAAATGGATGATGCTAAGCATGCCCAAACAGCACTGTCTAAGGGTCTCCTACTGCCTCCCTTGATCTTGCAATCTCTCTCTCTTGCTCCCTCTCTTGGTTTGTGTCTCTCTCTGCCCCATAGAATTTGGTTTATCTCTCTTGATACTCTCTCTCTCTCTCTCTCTCTCTCGCTCTCTATCAAAACACGTTCTTCTTCTTGTGCACACACCAAACACAAACAGCACCGAGCACAAGCAAGTAGGGCCATGAAGCGGAGGCAGCTTGCACAGCAGCAGCAGCGCTCTCACTCGTCAGTTTACATAACACTGATTATAACCCTGAGATTTAGCCAACCAACGCGCAACAGTTTAGTTTGGCCTGGGCATTAAAATCTCACTGACCATCTGTTCCAGCGCTCAGCTACATTCCTTCAAATACTTTTCCTGGACACTTAAACCACCTTGTGCAGCTGTGCTTTACTCCCACTCATGGAGAAGAAATGCATATGAGAAAACTCATGCTCAAAGAATGTACAAACAAAATCCAGAGTCCCAAGATCTGATGTTCTGATATTATGCTATAAATATACTGCTGATCGTATAGCAGTTACTATATTGAATGATATGTTGCTCAGTTACACAGAGCTTTAGAACACTGCACGTGGAGTGATATACACTCCTTAACATTTTATGGAACTTTTGTCCCTTTCAAGACTTTTTTGCACTTGCTAATTAAAAGAATAGTGATTCTTTATACAATTATGCTGAGTCACAAAGAAATGAACCGAAGAAATAAGCTTTTTTGTCACAGTTGGTAAAATACAACCCTATCCTTATTCTTATTCTTATTCTCCTTATTATTCTTGTTGCCTGAGGAACCACACAGTACTTACTGTACCTAATATTACAATAGTGAAGAATGCATGGGGGATTAAATAGGTACATACAATTTCCAGATGGATACACTGACTAATATCTGTACAAGTGGTGGATAATAGGAGTATAGAAAAAAAAAAAGGAATGCTTTCACTATTGTTCTCACAGTAAATATCCTAGCTGAGTTGTGCGTAAGCCTGTGAACAACACAGATCCTGTCTTTGGCTACATAGTGGGAAAAAAACAAAAACAAAAACAAAAAAAAATAATGTGTGGACTTATAATTATTACACGTTAATAAACTTTACTGCCTCTCCCTCCTCCAGTTCCCCACTCATTCTAAATTCCTGCTTTCATCATGCATAGGTGATCAATGATTATCTAGTAAACTTTGTATCAACTGATAATACAGTAACTGCCTGATAAGGTTATGACCTCTGAAAACATAAAAAAAAGAAAACAACAACAACAACAACAAAACATTCCAGTAATAAATGAGTGAAAAATGTAATAAAACCTGCTAATATCAAACTTCACACCTCATTAATTCAGTAAAAGGTAGTTGTTACCTCAAAAGGGTGGAATTTTAATTAATGATTTAACTGATGATTTAATAATAAAATCATTAGAATTATTGTATTCTTCTTTTATCAAGTATTTATGAGGTGTTCCACAATTAGTCAATATTATCATCACATCATCAATTAAAAATAAGCTGCATGCCTCATGAACTAAAAATAAAAACAGCTGTTAATATAATTTGATTACATTATCCAGCAATTTATTTCATTAACAGGCTTTATTAAATGTTCATGTCATTAAGTGAGTCACTCTTATTTCATTTTGACAAGGTATTTCATTGTCTGCTGCTACAATGCTTCCTCTTGGCAACACTACTGAAGATCTTTGAATGCAGAATCAGCACTGGGATCAGAGGAGGTTTTGGGCCAAGCAGCCATGCAGACCCCAGATAATCAGCCTGAGTGATCGGCCGTGATTATGCACCAGTGTCCAGCATCAACCTAGAGGTGTTTATTTCAGCACATTTTTATTCTTTCTTTCTTTCTTTATTCCTTCGTAGGATCCCCCATTAGCTGAGGCCACAGCAACCTCTTGTGTTTCAGAGGCTCACCATGAATGTAGTTGAGGGTAAACCCACCTACACTATTCGCCATTCTGTCTCTCTTAGTGATACTAATCAGTGAACATAAAAGTAATATCAAGCTCTTGAAAGTTTCATGTGGACGGAGTTGCTACTTCCCTGAAAATATAACAGGTGTTTGTTTGTGTTGGTAGCCACCTACAGGATGTCGTAGTTCACTCATCTAGAACTACATCACTAATTTTGAATTGGCCTCCTCCAATGCTGTCCTTCCTTTATCCGCTATTTCCTCTGAGTGTAGTTTACACGTTGGAGTTCTGACATTAAAGGATCATAAACTCTCTTCCCTGTCCAGATGCCATGGAGAAATTGCAGTGTAGCACCATTAACTATGGCAATTTTATGGAATGACAGTTCACCTTAAACATCCCACTGATCCCAAAATAGAGGTGAAAGGGAGCGAGAGAGCAAGAGAGAGAGAGAGAGAGAGAGAGAGAGAGAGAGAGAGAGATGTTTTGTGATTGTTAGCACAAGGTAATGAAACACTGAGAATGTGACATTATCAACATGTGGGCTGAGAAATTCAGTGAGATTGTCACTGCCTCTATTTCTGGAGGTGTAGGAGTGTGTGTGAATGTGTGTTCATGTATGTATGTGTGTATCTGTACATGCGAGAAACAGACAGAGAAAGAGTGCGTGTGAGACAGAAAGAGTGACAGAGTGAGAGATGGCAAGAAAGAGACTGAATGAAGGAGAAAGACAGATACTTTTCACATATCTCCTACCTCATTAGAGCCAATCATTCAGTCATTCACCAAGGTGTGAATTTGTATAGAGATGTTATTTTGAGACGCTGACACAAAAAAAGTGTCATAAAATTCCCACACAACCAAAACCAAGAATACTTCTTTTTTATCATAATGTGTCATATGCCTGAAAAATATTTGTTGTAGTAGACACATGTCAAATGTGGTGAGATATAATGAACAATAGTCTGTATTGACTCCATCAAACCAAGAATACATCCAATGCTAAAAAAATACTGATTAAAAAAAAATGCTGAAACACTGAATTACTTTTAAACATTTAAAGTTTTCTTGCTAAATGTAATTCTTCATTAAAAGTTTAAACAGTTTCTTTTTCAGTGTGCAATCAGTATTGAGTAAATAGGAATGCCGTTTTTATCATGTATTGCTCTAGTGTGTCTACACACAGATGCAAAGATAACACCATGATGACATAATGACCATAAACAATCTACATTTTTAAAGGACACCAGGCTTTGTAAGTCCTTGGTTTAAGCATTCATAATACTTTTACAGAGTGGATCCACTAAAGTTTATGGACTATGGGTGTTACAGTTACCCTGCACGCTTAAAGACCAGGCAAAAGTTTAATTTATTTTTCCAATAACACCTTAGCTCTGCAATTACTGTGGTACGGAAATGATTTAGGCTGTAGTGTCTGTCTTTGTTTAGCAAAAGAGAAAATGAAAAACAGGGCTAAAGTTAGAGGAGTTAGACAAAGAATGGGGAGAAAAAAACAGAGAGACTGCTTTTTTCACCATTCTTTGTCATTTTTGGTTTTTGTGCTTGGTCTGGGTAAGAAACACACTTTACTCTACAATTACCCCTCCTTGATCAGAAATAACTCACGGCTGTTTTTGTTTTCTCTGTTTTAGCCCTGTAAGCTGCTGCTACCAGACCCAGCACTACAAAGGATGCAAGGGCCATCATTGCCCCCCTTTTAGTTTTTGCCCCCTCAGTTTTGACTGGGCTACATATTAACACCGTCTATTATTTACTGTACATTTGATTTGCGCCACCACTGCTGCTGTTACCTCATGTCGTGCCCTCATTGGAGTGGGAGTGTGGAGGGTGGGGGTGGGGGAACGTCATAGCTGTGTGAACAAAATAATGTTACAAGCTAGTAATGTTTGTTGGTTTTGCACGGCGTCTGGGAGGAAAAGTGGACTAACAAGTTACTCCAGAGGTTCCACACTGAGTTACCGAGGCTGCAGCTCTTTTGAAAAGGTAGCATAATCGTTCACCCTTTATTTGAAATATTTAGGCCATAAAGTTTTACCCATGCATTTTCACTCTGGGTGGTTACATGCTGTTAATATTTTTACCTCATTAACTCCAATGATAGCTTGCTTTCTGGTTCATGTACTTAATAGTATGAAATGGTATGTTTTTTTATGTATTAACCGTGCCAGATGCTGATCTTGCAGCTGACTTTGCAATGTTCAGTTGGAATGTAGTTGTTCACTTTTTCTGTAACTGGGAAGCAAATTTTGAGCTTGAACCAGTTCATGTGTTCAACTTTTTACCATGGCACTGCATGTGTGTGGGGCTGTCTGCAGGGTAGTGGTGCTGCAATCATGAATGGTTATATCGCTGTTGAAAACTCGTGCTTTTTGTGATCTGTGCTGCTCCACATATTATTGGTGTCTGCTGTGTTTTGTGTTGCGTTGTTTTGGCAAGACAGCTGTGTATGTGGCTGCATTCAACAGGACAATGGCTCCAATTAGAAAGTCGATCTGTCTGGGTGAATCATCAGAATCATCAGAAAGGTTAAGTCTGGTTGAGCCAGCATGCTGTGGCCAGGCCTGGATGCTACTCAGATGACAGGAGAGAGAAGGAAGAAGAGAAAGGATATATGATAGACATACTAACATGGAGAGGAAAACAATGTACTTGGAAAAACCTGAGAGGAAAGAAGCACCAAAGAACATGTCAGAAAACACCACTGCCAGTAAGAACTCTGTGCCTTTTGGGGTGGAAAGTAAGAGACAGTTCAGGTTCGGTTCAGGTTCATGGAACAGACTAAGGACAGAGAGACAGGGTTTACTTATATAAAATATAGTTTCCAGTTGTAACAATTGTAATCAACATTGAGATAAATCTCTCCCATACACATTCAGTGAACTGACCCTCAAAGACACAAAAAACATGTGTCCCTTTCATAGAACTGATAATCGCATGCTTTGTTGTGCTCAATTGGCTGGTAAAGAATGAAATGGCAATTATAGTTGTGTATAGTGACAAGTCAGTGGAGCTGTAAAGTGTATCAGTTGCTTGAGAACAGCAGACATGAACATGTTGTGGCTAAAGCCTGAAAGCAGAAATAACACAAATACATTGGGAGCATTTGAATCTGTGTGTCTCTACACAGGATGTCTAGATTTTTGATGTAATGGTGCAGCCCTAAAACAATGGGGTTTTGGGTTTGAATATTACACTGGATATAAGTGTGACACAGCTTCAAAGCACTGCAGCAGATTGGAATATGTATGTGACACTGTAATAAAATATGGATATTTTTTTTTCAAACTTTGAAGCCACTTTGGGGGAAAATAAACACAAAAAATTCTTTAAGAGGTTACATTATTTAACACCTGACAGATGGTCCTTTGTGTGGCACAATACATACAAATTAAAACATTTAACAATGTCATGTTCATGTTTGTTACCATCTCAAAGGGATATGCAGTACAAGTGCACAACTGAAAGATTTTTTTTGGGGGGTCTTTATTTTAATAGTGACAATAGAGAGAGACGGGAAAGGCAGGGGGAGAGAGAGAACGACATGCAGCAAAGGAGTCAGTCTGAACTCAACCCTGATACGTAGTACACACTCTACCAGGTGAGCCACTGTGGTGCCCCCATAAGCACAAGAAAACAAAATAACACACTCAGACCTAAACCCTCATAAGCAAAATGCAAAAGAGGCCACGTGGGAAAATATTAGTTCTAATCAAGGAAATTCAACAGAATTTGAACACTTAGAAATGATCTAAGCTCGGCGAAGGAGCTTGCACAGAGAAAAATGAAATAACTCCTTAAGAAAACCTGTTGAAAGCCTGTGAAATAATACGATAGGTTCTGCTGTCATGTTTGATATAATATATAATATCTGTATATAACATATATTGCTGTATGTATCCTTTCTCATTCTCTCTTTCTCTTTCTTGCTCTCTCTCTCTCTCTCTCTCTCTTTCTCCCTCTCTCTCACTCACACACACACACACACACACAAATATGCACGGACACACACATACATGCACATAATCCTACATGCAAAAACAGCCCCCCAACACCCACACATATCTGTCCTATATACAGACACATGTCAGTGCTGTCTAGTTTAGGTCCATATCACACCAACATCAATCTTCATCAAGCAGCTGACCTTGGATGTGACTGGCGATGCATGGATGATATCACCTAGCCCAAAGCCAGAGAGCCACTGTTCCCACTCGCACAGACCTAGAAAGAGAGAGAGGAACAGACAAAAGAGAAATGGTTGAGTTTTTGAGATGCTTTACAGAACGAAAAATCACAATAAAATGTTGTTTTTCTATATAAATTGAGAATAAAACGCCTCATAACCTTGAAATCCAGGTGTTCACTTGCCACAGATCTGTAAATAGTGCTCACATATGTTTAGGTTACATTAGCTTGTTCCCCACATGGTTCTACCCCCAACAAGCCTCCATCCCGTCTCCATACCTAGTTGATCATGATTGATGAGAGGCAGTCAACCACAATGGTGAGGGAGAGGTTGCAGAGGTAATAAGGTATGATGGTGGCAGTGATGGTGGCCATGGATATATTAGCACCACCCACAGAAATTGAATTTTCTCTCTATGGTACCACCACGCACAGCAAAACGTAGGCTCACAAGCTCTTAAACACCATTCTCAATGTTGTTTTCCTGTGTTTGTTCTTTCTTTCTTTCTGTCTTTCTGTTTCATGCCTTTAGGGCAAAATTGTGGAAAAAAGGACTGCCAGTATGCTATTTTTTCTAAAATGAATAAATAAATGATTTATTAATTTTAAAAAAATCTTCATTATGTAGGCATGTGGCAAGAATTCTGTTTTGGAAAGTGATTCTAGTATCTGCAGGTATAATTGTTTGTGATTCCAGCATCAGGCTTGACGGAATCATTAAGACTTGAATTTGCCAAAGGCACCGTGACGAAGGCTTTTTTTAATGAAAAATATAGGGTGGCTGAAGCACTAGAATTGACAGAGTCATTAACATTTGAAATGACACCTTGCAAAATTGAACACTGAAGATGTTAATGTGTAATGTGATTTTGTGATGACTGGGGCAAAGCATCACCATGGCAAGGGAGAGGAGACCAAGTCCTAAAAGGTACACTGAAATTCCACAGATGAGTTGCACTGTGCTTATGTTTGTGCATGTATGTCTGTGTGTGTGTGTGTGTGTGTGTGTGTGTGTGTGTGTGTGTGTGTGTTGGGCCTGTCAGTTTTGGGCCTGGTCCTAATGGTGTGGAGAGAGTGGAG
>OMLB01018368.1:47729-61388 GCA_900302555.1 Myripristis jacobus | reverse complement strand
AAAAATAAAGATTAAAAAAAAAAAAAAAACACCAAAAAAACACAAAAAAAAAAAAAAAAAAAAAAAAAAAAAAAAAAAAAAATTATTAGAACGCACAGATCACACTGTCTGTGTGATAAAGGAGAAAGTTATCACTGCAGTCCTGTCGTTATGATCAAATCTTTGTTGTACGCACAGATCTGTGTGTGTGGTGAATGTGGGAGATTGGGGAGTTAACTCTGGTAGATATCAAATCCATGAAAGATGTATGGCCTGCTTCTGCAACGTTTGAAGTCCTGTTGGGCGTATGCATTTACACTATGCATGATTCACCCTTTCCAAGGCAACATAGTAGCTTGTTTTGTCATCCAAACAGTGCCAACCAATGGGTCCAATTTCACAATCTGCACAGATGAGATACTTGATTCGACCCACATTGTTGGTGAAGCCAATATTCTCAAAGGTGAACATGTCGTCCACTAACCAGTGGGCAGTCAGAGTGTCCCCGTCCACAGAGCCATCTGATGTGCTCAGGCTCCTCTTTGTCCGCACTGATGGCAGAAACAGCTGTTGAGAAAAACAGAGCGCATGATATCTTCACAACCAATGTGGAAACACCCCATTCAACTAAGCTCAAATCTGAAATATACACACAGGTGACAAATTAAAAGGGAAAAGCCAACATCAAGTGTCTTGGTAAGGTGGTGGGCCACCACAAGCCGCCAGAACAGCTTCAACACTCCTTGGCAGAGATTCCTGAACTCTACTGAAGGGATGGAGCTCCATTCTTTCAAAAGACATTCCTTCATTTGGTGTTTTAATGGTGGTGAAGAGCGCTGTCTAACATGTTGGTCCAAAATCTGCCACAGGTGCTCCGTTTAGTTGTGATGTGGTGAGTGTGAAGGCTGTAACATATGATTTACATCATTTTCATCATCCAGTGAGCCCTCGTGACCTGAGGATGGGGGCACTGTCATCCTGGACAAGACCACTCCCCTCAGGACAGAAATGTTTCATCATGGGTTAAAGCTGATCTCTCAGATTGATTTACAGTGAGCCGTCCCTCTAAAAGGCACAAGGGGAGCCAAATCATGCCAGGAAATTGCTCCCCACAGCATAACAGAGCCATCAGACCCACCTCACTATTTAGTTCAAGCATTCAGGCCTGTAGTGTTCTCCTTGTGGACACCACACCTGCACTCACCCGCTTGTCCAGAATATGGTTAAGGATGACTCATTTGACCACATCACTTTTTTCCCCACATACCTGTTGACCAGTGCCTGTGGTTTTTACAACACCGACCTCTCAAATGAGCATTTGTCTTTATAATGAGGGCACACCCTCCAACCCTACTTCAATATCCCTCTCTATGCACAGTATCTTTTGGAGGAATGGTGCTCCATCCCTTCAACAGAGTCGCAGAGAATTTAAGCATTGAAGTCTTACCTTACTATGGCACTTAAGTTGCTTTTTCCTTTGTCACAGATACAAATAGCCTATGCCGCATGTGGGCATTATATGGACAGTATGTGGCATTATATTCACAGGCCACCTTGCCGCTCGTATGGGGCACAGAAAGCGGGCTAATTTCACACATCATACCTCTTTCTCTGCAAACACGGCCATCCCCGGGCAGAGCACCTTGGACCCGCAGCGCTGGCACAACACGGACTTGATGTTCTTGCCGTCATCGGAAACCAGGCTGGACCGGTCGGGGCTCTCTTTGGACTCACAGCTCTGTTGGTCGTTGTCCATCTTGAACCCTGGCAAACGGCAAGTTAACTTCGATATACATGCACAGCCGCGGCTAGCTGAAGGTTTCCCTCACCGACCGGACCGGACTGAACCATAGAGGGCCGGAAAACACGGTGTCTACCCTGACGACCCGAGTGGCTAACGCTGGACTGGCTGAACTAGCTTAACAACCCCGGCTAGCCTGCCTGCTGGCTTCCGGACGAAGAGCGGACGGGAAACGGCGAACAATGACGAGAGTCGAAGGAAATTAACGAGCGCTGGGGACGTTTGTAGTCCGGAAGTGGACGCCCGCAAATCAGCGCACACATCAACAAACTTATGATTAGATTATGATCATACACTTATAATATTAATCTATGAATGACCTCCAGTCTTTATTATTTTTAGCAACACATTGAGACGGATAAAATAGGAAAGCGAAAAAGAAGAAAATAAACTATTATAATACTGCAACAGTGCCGTCTAGTTGGACGACTTGCTCCTCCGCATCCTGATAAACAACTCAACCGGCTAAAAACGCAAACAACCGCACATCTAACATACATAAACGTATTCAGAAAATGTGACTTAGTGAATAAGTTGTACCTCAGGCTTGCTCTTTGTGTTGACAGGGCCACATAAAACTAGAAATTGTCAACGACAAGGCTTCCGGAGTTAGCAGCCTCTAAACGGTCTCGTTCGGAAACATTCAATTATGACTTGGTTCCTAATTCAGTAAGGTCTTGTAGGCAGGACTGGGAGATTCACATTCAGTTTCTTTTACGGTGTGAATTTTACGGTGTTTTAGGACTTGTTAGATTTGCCTTTCTTTCTTTGGAAATCATTATAGTCAATGCAAAATATAGCTCTGTTAAACGGTCTCTTTCCGCCGGAAAATAGTCCCCAAGGAGACTGGTGCTTACTTACTCATACCTACCTACTCATTTACTATTTCTTACTTAAACTTGTGTTCTTACCCATTTATGTATTGTAAATTATTTATTTACAGGCCAACCCCATTCATGACTGCTTGCTGTCCCATTTTCCTAATCATTTGTTAAACTAAAGGTACAGCGAGCTAGTCATTACCAAAGGCATTTTTCCCCAAGATTTTGAAGCATCTGGCCTCAAGAGCTTAGGCTTTACTGCATTAATTTTGTCAGCTTTAGAACTGTGTAGCCTTGCTCGTCTCATATTTGTATTGTGTTGGCGGGCATGTATCCTACTGTCCATGAATTGCTTTGTCCTGTGCTTGTGTTTTTCAGCTTGTTTCAGCAAAAGACCACAGGAGGGAGCATTTCCTTGTGAGTAACACTACAGCTGTGGGCAAATGTCTTGTGCAACTTTACATGACTGTTCCCTAGCTTCCCTGTCTCAATGATTTTCAACTCCAACCAGCAGGCAACTTGAATGGAGGGACCAATAAAAGAAAACCTGGGAGTTTTCACAGCTAATGTGCATGACTGGCACTTTGAAAAGGAGGATGAAAAATGCGTCCATATTCAGAAAGTGATGAAATGTGCTCAAAGGTCCAGTGGTGTGCCACTGTGCATCCTGCTGATCTGAGCCTTTCATCACCTCCCCTGTCTTTAGCTAAAGTTAACAAGGTCAACAGATTTTTCAGGGTTTTCACTGCACATCTTTAGGATTCATTATGAAGCAGCTGTTGTGAAGTGAAACTAGAAAATCGGCGTAATTCTCTTGATTAATGCGTTCAGTACACCAGAGAGGGGTTTGTAATCGACTGTAGGACTGCCCCGTCTTCAGCGTTGAAAAGCCCTGATACAAAAACACTGGAAACAATTTGGCCATCTGTAAATGTCAGTCTTACACACACTTACTAATATGTTGAACTTTCAAACATGCATTTGAGACCCAAAGACATGCTTGTACATGTGGAAAAAAAGAAATTTATTACAATAATGTTCCAAGTTTACCATTAATAAATATTTATGTTTACATTTCAGTGAAATGTATGATGTATCACTTTCTACACAGGACATTACACAAAGTCAAGAATACACACTCTTTTAGTTTCTGTAGTAAAGCTTGAATAAGTTCACCTAAAAAAAGGAGTCTTAAACAGCAGTTGATACAACCTAGCAATGGAGTTCTAAGTTCAATAATAATCTGATTGTATATATGGCAAGGAAAACAAGAAAAGTCAACATCTGGAAATCCTTGAAGCTCCCTTGACTGTTAAGATAGGCCATTTTATTTAAAAAGATTTCCATTGGCCTAAGGCACAGGAATACTAAAAGATTATATCATACATACCACATGGTGAATCCCATACAGTGATTTAAAGTTTGTATTTTAATAATATATATATTAAGGTGTGTTTGATATTCACACCTCTCTCTTGCATCTGAAATCTAGAATGAAAAAAAGATCTCTAACTGCAAAAACACAAGTTACCCTATCCAGATTTATACATTGTGCGTAGCCCAGTTTTAATCCGGGAATTAACCAATGATGATGTCTGAAAAATGATGGCAGAAGCGGTCTAATCTCTTAAACATTTTAGGCATCTTAATGTTGCCGTGCAGGGCTCGTCCCATCTTGTTCACACTTGAACCGACAGTTTATTTTTGCAGTGGCTGTTTAGTGTTTTGCACAGTTTGTTGTGCCATTACGTAATTTCAAAGTGTGTTTATTTTTGGGATATTTGTCAATTAAAATACCTTATCAAAATGGAAAGGAACTTCTATAAATTTCAGTATAAAATTCAGATGACAGAAATACAGTTTGTAAAAGTGTTCAACCTCTTGATTCATTTTGGTTAAAATGCCACGCGGGCAAAAATGTGTTCGACATTCCACCTCATATTACTCAGACAACATATTTAGTTTGTATTTGAGGGGTTGGGACAATACCTTCTTTTCAATTTTTTTTTTTTTTAACTCTGTCTCTTGTGAGCAAAGCAACGACCAGGTCTTTCTACAAATCTCAATAGGATTTGAGGGTTAGGGGTCCTCTGGGTGCACAATCAACATCTATACACAACATGTGTATACTTTTAATCCCCCTCAAACAAATGTGTGCAGGCCCCGATTCTTTCAGCCTAAATGGTCCCTGCAATCCCCCATATCCTGCTCCTGGTGGACAGTTCACCAGTCACCTATCCCACATGGAAACTGTGGGGGCCCAAAAAAAGGAATGATTTACAGTATGTGCACTCCGCTCCAGCACAAATCACACTCTTTGCACCCATGTGCAATAATGACCTAAAGAGACGTCGGGATACAAGTACAGCGAGCTTCTCAGAGGTGACCATCAAGGCCCACAGTAACATTCCTCCTTAATTAAAACCCCATGTTGTTCTTAAGCTAAATGGAAATTTCAAGCTCCATAATGATTTTTTTTTTCAAAAAGGTAGTGCCCACTGACATTTCCCTCCATAGTTCATTGGCTATTTAATGCTATTTTATTTGAGCAAAAATGAGCCAAAGCAGAAAGACCACTAGAAACCCAAATAGGATGTGAGCAAATCAGAAGTACAGAGGGAGCAGTAAGTGAACATATTGAATTCCAGCAGCATTGTTTAAAATGTGTGTGTGTGTGTGTGTGTGTGTGTGTGTGTGTGTGTGTGTGTGTGTGGAGTTGAGGGTCTCTAAAATAAAAAAGGATGATTGAGTCACAGTCTAGCCTCTCAAAGCAGAGAGTCATCTGTGCATCCTCCCTCTAGGCCGTAGCGGAACTCCTGCAGGTTGGAAACACCGTAGAAATGGATGAAAGCTGCCGCCACAACCAGCACGTGAAAAATCTGATGAGAATGGAACTGGAAAGAGAGAAAGAGACATATCTGGATTGAGTAGAAGTCATTACTATTTACCCCTGTTTGTTTGAGAAGAAAATAAAAATATGATCCAGGCAAAGGACTGGGATGCAAGTTAATAAGTTGGGCAAATTAAAAAAAATTAAAAAATTAAAAAAATCAATACATTTCAAGGCCCAACAATTCCTCTATAAGCATGTGAGGCCATTACCCTCTTGAATCTCGTATGGACCTTTACAGTTCAGGAAATAAATCACATAACATTTTGCGTTTGTGACATTCTTTAAAGCCAGAAATGTGCTGTAACAAACAAACGTGGAACTAGGCCAATGACATGGAGAGGGTCACTTCTAAAATTTTATGCTCATCTGCACTATGTCATTTGTAAATTTTACTGAAAGATACATTTCTTTCCAACAATACCAAATACATGCAAATTAAAGATTAATGCAAAATTAAGGTTTACAGAGTCATTAAATTGCAATACATATTCTAGCACTGACTAAAGATGTTTAAAAAAAAAACAAAAAAAATGGGGGCAGTCGTTACTTCCAGCTGAAATCTATCTTAAGTGTGCAGTAAAAAAACTCAATTATTCTAAGGTGTCAAATATAGTCAAACTAAGATCACAAGTGCACAGAGTTTTGTCCCTTAATGCAACTGCCTGTCTGTGGCTGTTACATATTTTTCATAAACAAAGGCAGAATTGGTGAATTAGTAGATCACCAATTATCAACATCAAAAACAGTTTCATATGATTTTCTTTTACAAAATTTTAGCACATTGCTAATGTTAAAAACTGTATTCAAATAATTTCCAAGGATAGACAGAACCTGTGTGAAGCCTGAGATAATGCAAACACACAATGCATGCATTCAGTGTGTGCGTTGCACCCCTTTAGCTGCTGAGCCACTGCTCAAATTTGACTTTATTGGAGCACATCAAGCATCCATTAATAGACATGCAACAGCTGCTCAGGATTTAGGAATTAGGAATTCAGCTGCTTATATATAATGACGGGAGAGGTTACCATCAAGCGCATAAGTGCATGCTTGCGTGAGATATTTCAGTTTAAAGGGGCAGTAAGTGTGAACAAAATTTATATACCACAGTATTGCTCTTCAGCACCAATGACTGTGTGGAGACAAGTTCTATCAGTGTGGCTCCAGTTCCTTCTACTCTCTATTAGATGTTGCTAAAGGTCACTGTCTACTTAAATATTTTCCGAGCAGAAGTTACGGAGTTAATTTTTGTTAGAACTCAAATGTAATTGTGTAATGTAACAGACTAACTCTTATGAAACCATAAACAGCTATTTAACATTGGCCAGTCTAGACTTGGCTGACCCCACCCCCACATTGAGCAGAATGAGGTTGTGGAGAATTAATCTAGTGTACTACTTGTCTTGTACTACTATTATTAATAATAATTATGATGTTTTTCAGAAACACATAAGGTTAGGGTGTAAGCATGTTTTCTGCAACTAATCACATTCCCCTCTCACATTCTCATCAATTATCAGGAGCTTTTGTTCCTCTGTCCAGACATTACTGCTGTGACTTGCTTACTGTGATGGAACTAACTGGATTAGTTAGCTAATGATGTTTGTTTTAGTCTAAAAAAAACCCTGAGATCTGTTTTCAGCTTCCCATGGAACTGTGCACATGCTTATTTCTTCTGAACCAAGGAATAAGTCTGATGTTTTTGTTCTAACTTTGATAGCTTAGATTTTTTTAAACTGAACCTTTCCTAATATGAACACTGAATGCAATCCTTGTCAAAAAGGCACACTCATGAAATACTCACCCAGATGTCACACTTGCCGGGGAAATAGCGCTCAGGGATCCTGGCAGCATACAGCCCAGCACCAGTGATATACATTGCACCCATCAGGTAGAACCAACCCATCTGGCCAACAGTGGTGGCCTTGACAAAGCCCTCCTCGATGGTGAAGTGCATGGTAGGGACGATGCCGCTGAGTCCCAGACCCATAAAAACACCTAAAAAAAAAAAAATGGACTCAATTTACGTGGCATCTTTTTTAAGCAGTCTTTCAGCTGGTGTAGATGTTACCTTATGACACAAGGCAAAATAACACTTACTATGAAATAATTTTACACAAGCAAACAAATTATCCAAGCAACCCAAGTATTTATATTTTGTGCAACCATGTGTGTGATACACAGAAAAGTGATTATTTGTGGAGCACCTGCTCTTGTGGGCCTGTGACGAGGCGTAGAGAAACGGTCCCATTGGGCCACTATAATGGCGGCAATCCCAAGCACACATACAATGGTGAGGTAGATAAGTCGAGGCTGAGGGGAACAATAGAAGGAGTAGTACAGCCAGGGCACAAAGGAGCCCATGATCAGTAGGGCAATGCCCGAGTAGTCAAGCCTGAGGACAGGAGGAGACAGAGACAAATGGGTGGGATCTGCTCGACACACACACCTGCACGTCATGTGTTTCACAGCTAACACATGTGTCGCAACAACAGTTAAATATCCGTAGTGTGACCGCGTGTTAATGTCACTTTCACAAACACACCTCAGGGGTGCCAGGCAACTAATTAAAAAAAACTTGTTCTATGACATGTGGCCTTACTTGGAGAAGGTTCGAGACACTTTCTCGGAGTGGCAGTAGACAGTGTGAAAGAGCCAGGAGAAGCTGAGACAGAGCACAGCTCCCAGGAAGAACATTCCAAACACCACTTTCTCTTGAAGTGGGGCCATGAAGTACATGTTGGGCCGCAGCATGGTTAGTGTGCCCAGACACAGGAATAAGATCAGCCCTGAGGAAGACAAGACAATGTCACCAATATCCATTTAGAGTGTGACTCATGCATAAACTAGGGTAGTTACCAATACCTGACAATAGAGGTGCTTTTAAATGAAGGCACTTATAAAAAAAACACTGGCAAGGAACAATCCTTACAGGAAGAACTGCTTATACTGCTTGACAATTTAATTTTGTGTGCCATTTCATTTCTCACCTAAAAGGTGAGTCCAAATGTTTCCTGTCTCAGTGTGAATTCTGAAAATGCTTCCAAAGCAGGCCCGGAAGGAGGGCATTGGGGGCCGATGTCCATGCAGGAGGTAATCATTGTCCTTAAGCCACTCTGGCAGGACATGGAAAGGGATAACCCTCCAGCGTCCCTCCCAAACCTGAAACATGAGAGTCACTTGTATTCACAGTAGCACAATTCCACAATTGTTGAATGGCGTCGCCCTGCTGAAACACTGTAACTCCTCAAATGGCTATATTCTGACACACAGTAATGGATATTTTTCTACATCAAGCCTAATGACTGAGGGGTTGATTAACAAACAGAGCTTCACAATATGGACAAAATTTCATACCTCGAGATTTATGCCAAATATCTCAATAGCAATACGATATACCCTACGACTGTGGGTTCAACAATTCACAAGTGTAGCAACAGTGAATATTGAGCATTCTTCAAAAAACAGCACAATAATACCAATTGGATATAGAAAATGCAGTTAATCCACAAAATATTTCTTTGATCACAACACACTAATCCCTGTCTTAGGCTAACACTACCCTAAATTTGATATTGTCCATAATGTTGCCTTTTGAGATATTAATAGGCCTATCTTGCATGTTCATATCTAGATAACAATATGATAATGACATTTCCTTCAGCCCGATTAAAGAAGCACTACAACTTTATATGATTTTATATGTACTTTGAAGATCTCAGGCGGTTCGATAATGTTTGTGGACATTTAAGAAAAACAGGTTACCGTGTTAGAGCTGGTTATTAAAACTGCAAATATATCTATTCCATATTCCAGCCATAATCCTAAAGAATCTGAGAGGCCACCCAAAATATATGTGGCAGAATAAAATCTGGATTGGTGCTTTGAACTCATGGATATTTTAAGGCTGACACATTAAAAGTAATTTATTGAGCCTGAGAAGTCAGTATTACTTTGTGGACAAACTCCTCCATCTTCTCCATGGCATGGTGAGCCTGAAGTGGTAAGGTCAGGACCTCTCCCACCTCATCATCATCCTCCTCCTCATCAGCCAGCATTGAGGCTCCCTTTGGACAGATTACATTGATAAATAAATATATAGATGTACTTTATTGATCACAATTGGGAATTTTTTTGTGTTACAGCAGCAGGTTGTCCAAACATTGCACAGGAAGTACACTACACAAAATGTACCTATCAAACTAGGAGACAAGTATATATCTTTATCTTTATTTTTTTAGCCGTATATTTACTCCAACAGTCCTACCTCTGTGTGGAGGCCTTTAGGAGCCGGCTGTCGACCCCCCTCCTCTAGCAGTGGTCCCAGCTCCATCAGCTCCACATCTGGGACATGGCAGTCCTCAGAGATCCGGCAGTCTGCATCACTTGCAGACCCGTTTCGCCCTGACATAGGGAGACTGCCTGATGACCCACTCACTGTCTCTGTGGTCTGCTGGACCCTGTGACTGTGACTCCTTCAAGCAGAGATCACTGGTTACAATGGCTTCATCATTTATGCACAGCTTGTCAATCTTGATTATGTTTCAGCATTTAACTTCTTGTGTAGGGGTGCTGGTAATGCTCTGATTGTCTTTAATGTGTTTTCAACGCTTAAGCACCACAGGAAGTCATGCCTTCCTGTGGCCATCAGACTGTTTACCACCTACCTTGGAGAGACAGATAGCCTGAGTTTACGGACTGCGATACTGGATACCATTTCAGCAGTTTACATTTAAGTGTGCAATAATTTATACCTCTAGTGCGATATCCCTGTATATATATATGGTATGCATAGGTTTACTTTTATTTTTTTTTAAATACATATGCTCAGTTTCTTATTTCTGTATTTACTGTTGTAGAATTGAGGCACCTATTAAGAAATAATGCACATTTTTACAACTACAGTTAATACACAAGTAGGAGTAATGCATATTTTCATACACAATGCAGACTATTTTATTTATTTATTTTACAAATTTCTAGGGCTCGTGTTTTTATATTTCTTATTTCTTTCTCTGTTTCTTATAATTTAATTCATCTCTTTAGAATTTGAGCAACTGCAACAGACCCAATCTCCTTCAGAGATCAATAAAATATTTCTGGTTCTGATTCTGATCAAGCAGTCGAGTGGAGCTGCACAATATGGACAAAATGTCACACCTCGACATTTATGCCAAACATAAATGTCGATACGATATACGATATGACTATGGAGTCGCACTTATTTGAAATTTTAAGCGTACCAAGAGTCAAATTTAAGCATTTTTCAAAAACAACATAATAATACCAACTGGATGTAGAAAATGCATTTACCACACAAAGAATTTTTATTGATCAGAACAGACTAATCACTGCCTGAGGCTAGCCTTAACTCTAAATTTGATAACGTCTGTATTATTTCCTTTAGAGATGATAATATCTGACGTGTTCATATCTAGATATCGATATGATGAGGATATACGGTTCTGACTGATCTGTATCAGAGACAATAGAGCGGATATAAATTCATTGTCGACATTAGTCAAAATTTCTGACTAAACCATTAGCCAGACAGCACGGTAGAAACGAGCAGGGATCATGTTGCTGACATATAATACAGAGGCTGAGGCGGACAACAAAAACAAAACAAACGTTTAGTCAACTTACCGCGTAGCAGAGCTGCTCGGACGGCTGTTGTTTAGCACAGCGCCACAAACACCATGGGTCACAACACGAAAACAGCCGCCGACACGGTGACAACGAGTGAATGTGAATCAAATGTGTCGAAGCGGTTAAGTGGAAAACATGGCTTGTTGTCGGATTATAAGAGTACAGAGCATTGCCAAGTGTACAGCTAAGTGTTAGCGGCTATCAAATGTCAGCTTGCTAACGCTACCTACACTAGCTAGCGCTGACGAAGCGACCGAAGCGAAACTGTTTTGTAACGTAACGCGCCAGTGAGCGGTCTGCCGGCGACCTCTGCGACGGCACAATGTCTAACTGCTATTTTTCTGACATTTACTGCAATATTTTTTATCGAGTGGACACAAGTTACCTGACAAGGTAGCTCCCTAACCAGGTAGGTGAATTATCGTCAAGCAGACTACAGCCTCTTCCGGAAGTTCAGTTTCCTTCCGTGAAGCTGCCACCAACGAATGAGAGAATCACTTCAGGCAGGGGGTTTTCAAAATAAAATTATCGGTAATGATGGGTGATGATGAGACTTACTTAATTGTACATTTACTGACAAAGACATGTTCTAGTTGTTTTTAGTCCATCAGCTTGGAGATATGTAATTCATGCTAAACGTCAAAGGACACATGCAGAGAGACCTATGGAGTAGAGGACTGAGAATAAATGACCAGCAATGTGGACTATGTTTTCCTGAAGTAAATTCACCCGGAGTGTATTCCATAAATCAGGATTAGAAAGTTGGCCAGATAACTGTGGAAAAAGATTCTATTATATCCCAGTGATTGTGATTTGAATCTTTAAAACAAAGGTTGAATTGTTAGGTTTAGGATGATGATCCAGTTATTCCTGATGAAGGTTGCTAATAATAGACATAACGTCACAAGATGTTCAGTGACACTTTTTTTTTAATATTATTATTAAGTTATCTGGCTAACTTGATAATCCTACTTTGTGGCGTACTCCTCTGGTGAACTGTGATTGGAAGGATAACCTGGATAATCTGATTGAGATCCTATGCTGCATTGTTGCCTCTTGCAAATACTTTCCTGTACCGTTTTCAAGAAGAAAAAAACATTAACAAAACTTCATTCTCCTTCTGTTCAGATCCCCCTGACACTGTACAGACATTAGTTTGAAAATTAGGTTATGAATGCAGCTTTCATAATATTGTATTCAGAAGGACACAAATGGCATTCAAGGTATTGCCTTTTTAAGGGAAACCTTCTGGACCCTTAACACATGACAGTAACAATGGTTTTCTCAACATCATCACAAAAGGTCCAAGTTTTCATGAAAAATATTTGTTTTTAAGTGACCACATCACAATGCACTTAACATCTGCAACATAGACGGATGCAACTTTTCATTTGATATTTCATACATTTCTTGATGTACTTGGACATTTCCAAGATGATTTATTTCTCCACATTGTCAACAGCTCTTATGCAACAATCGACTGATAAGACTCTGGAATGCCTGATCAGATGCCACGACTTCAGTGTGTGAAAAAGAAAGTAAACAAAGGGGAGTTACAGTATTGTTCTTTATTAAACTCCACAGGGAAAGTATTTTCACAGATTTTTCTTTTTGTATAGCAACATTACATATTAGTTCCACTTAAAAAACTACATGAGCTATGACAAGATGATAAATAAAAAAATACAGTAAAAAAAAAAAAAAAGAACAGAGGCACACAAGGTAACAAAGTGGTGATCTTCTATTTTTACAGATATACACAGTCTTTTCTGTTGTTGGATTTTGTATCTTCAGCTCCATCTCCTCTTTAATTGTAGGTCTAAGGTTTCTCCAAATCTGTTGTGAGTCTTGTGGTGCAAATTACAATAAATTAATGAATAAATAGCACTGTGAAAAACAGATTAGCATGTAGCAGTGACTTGCAGGCAGGCAAATAATCTGTCAAGTGAATTATTTACTCTCACAGCCACACATTTCACCTCAGATTAGACCAGGCCAACTCAAAACCAATTTAACTGCTGCAGTGTTTGTTTTACACATGCATTGGCAGTGTTGGCCAGCCTGCACAGAGGGTCTGGCAACCCACCACAAAGATTAAATTTATACTGAGTTCAAACGGGAGGCTATATCAGATGATCAGCTGTCACAGTATGTGACCAAAACATACAAACTGTTTAAGCTCATGCCATTTAAATTTCAGTGTAACACATAAATCACGACAGCATTAGAGAGAAAGCTAACTGACTGCTGAAAAAAGGTGCAGTGCAGTATTTTGGACATTGGGGGCAGTACTGAGCACTTGCTAAACAGAGCAGTATATATGGCAGTCAGTGGTGCTATATGCTATAAAATTATCACTGCATTTGATTTCAAATATTTTCCAGTGACTGGAGTATTACTGCTATTGTTACACATCTCAATAAAAATGAAGACACAATTATAAGTTGACGTGAAATCGATGGTCGTAAAATATGGCAATTTCAGAAGATTTTCCCTGGCATTGAAGCACCCCCCCC